>JAKSZP010004140.1:0-146911 GCA_022478985.1 Massospora cicadina
CGCCTTTGCGGAGAAAACAAGTTCTATAAGGAAGCCATGAAACCATCATTAAGGAATTTGAAAGCCTTGGAACATATGTCCATCTAAAGACAAGACCTTATGGGCTTACAATTAAGAAGGACAAAACGGTGGGAATAAATGGCTATTATTTTCACCAAAAAGCCCAAATTGTTGCTATGGATAATGAAATGAATAATTTTTACGTCATAATTGCCTTGCAGAGCACACTATGGTCTATTATTACCTTCATGGAGCAATGGTGTAAGCTCTTACCAGTGAAAACAAATTTTTTGCAGATGGTGGAATACTTAAATATTTTATGGTCAACTTTAAAAGCTCCAACAGAATGATAATAGGCTGAATAACCTGGAGAAACTAATAAAAATAAAAGCCAATTTTTGATAAACCTAGAGAAATTAAATGCTTTAAATAATCAAGACAAAGCATTTTATGGCTTAAAACTGACCAACAAGCCTTGACTAACTTGTCACTAATGCAGAAAAATAGGCCCTTTCAAACACATGTGAATTTAAAGAACTAAAATGATAAATTAGCTTTGTACAACCTAAGGATAAGAAAACTATTAAAAATCAAGGAAAAGATCATGTGGTCTAGATGTCAAACAATTTAAAGTTGCATTTAAAAAAGTTTCCACTGATAACCATTTAGAGTTTGATATATCAAAGTTGTTTGTGGAAGAGCCTGAACTATACTCTCTGCATCAGGTGGCAATTCAAGATTTAAATGTGTAAACTAAACTAAAATAAATGGGGGTATGTTCCCATAATTATAGAAAAACTAAATCGTCCCTATTCCAAGAAATTACTAGATAAAATCCAAACTAATTAAGGCAAAAATAAAATATTTGATACCAAGTAAGAAGAGACAATGTAACTTTAGATTGACCCATTTATAAAATTATTTTTGTATGTAGCACAATTGATTCACATTCTTGATTTGGCAAACAAATCCGTTATTCAAGAATAAGCCATATCTTTCCTATTTTCCCAAGTTATGTATATAGTTATTCTGCAAGCTGAGTAAAATAAAATGTTATTAACAATGGAGCCCCAAAACAATACTGTTTCTACTAAATTGCCAAAACTATTAAAAGATAATCCTGACCTGGAACATCAAAAAGTAGTACATGGCTTCTTAGTTTGAACTCTACTACTTCCTGTGGGGCTTAAAGTGCCTGTCCCCTTTGTTTTAACTTTTTTGGTTATGTCTGCTCCCACAATTGTTTTTCCTAATCAAAGTTAAGTAAACCACATTGCCACTGAATTTATGCGCAGAAATGGAGTAAAGTGCAATTTTAAAGAGAATACTCTGTCGATTTTGGGCTGACTATGTTTTTGATTCATTATTAAAAAGGGATGCTCCCTTTAGCAAGAGAAAAATTCATAATTTTGGCGTATAAGGATAGAATTGTTCTGTAGGCTATATATTATTCAGAAAGAAGGTCTAAACATCACCAAAATATATGAACATAAACTAAGGGATTCTCATGTGGGCAAATAAGATGTAACCATAAAACTAGGAACTCATAAAGTGGTCAACACTGGATAAGCTTTGGAAATTCTGAGAAGCTTTATGTTAAGATTGGAGCTCCTTAGATAAGGTTGATAATTGAACCTAATAGCTCCAGGGGTTCTAATTCCAGGTCATGATGAAATTAGTATCTTAATAATTATTTGTAAACAACCTGACTGAAGTCAAGTGACATAAAGTAGTTGCATTAACTTAGTTGGTTACAGTAACAGCGATCCATTCTTTTTTTAGTTTGGAAAATTTAGATGAAATTGGGTTACCTGGGGAAATTTTCATTAGTGTCCATAAGTTTATATTACTGAAACAATCAACAAGACAAATGGAAGGTCAAAAAGAACAAACTTTGGCCTTATTTTGAGAAGCATCAAATTATTTTTGTTTAAGACAAACATGGTTTAAGATTTGTGAATAATGTGATACATTAGAATAATACTTTAAGGACTGAACCAATCAGGATGTGACCTATACAAATATCTAGAGGAGCAGAGGCAGTAATTGCCTAGAAATCAAAAAGCTGTTCCAGAATTGGTTTCTCATGACTTCATCTGGTTCTTGGGCAAGTCCAATATTGAAACTCAATAAGAAAGATGGCTCAGATAGTCATTTTCAATTATCACCTGTTAGATAAAATTATGTAGAAAAATCTTTGCCTTACCAAGGATCAATGATTATTAGGATTAGATAGGCGGGACTAAATTCTACTCAATGATGGACCTAATCTTAGGATATTGACATATTGATATGCCCCCAGAAGATAAAGAAAAGTACATTAATATAATGACAAAAATTAATTAATAGCTTAATAAGATGCCTCAAGGCTGTGTAATGCTCCTCTAATTTTTATAAAGCATAGGATATAATCTTATAGTACCTCAAACTATCCAGTGTTCAGGTCTATATTGAAAAACTAATGTGTTAATTAAAAAAATCTAAATACCATTGCAGCATTTAGAGGAAAAATCAAGAGGCTGAGTTTTAGAAATACTAAGAACAAATATAAAAAATGTCATTTTTAAGGAATAGCTATAAGATTTTGTTTTAGAAAGATGTAGACAGATTAAAACCTCCAAAATGAAACGTGGAAGCAGCGGAACAGATGGCAACTCCAAAGAGCGCTCACAATATCTAGTCTTTTTAGGATTGGTTGGCTACAAAAGCTCATTTATTAAGGGCTTTCAACAAAAAAGGTGAATCATTTATTCACCTGCCAAAAGATAAAAAGAAAGGGTTGTCTATAATGAAGAATATTAAATTGATCCTTTGATGATTTTAAAGGTACTTAACGAAAAACACGTTTTTTAAATCTAAAAACTTGAGCAACCAACTATAATTTAATAGGATTCATCACTTATAGCAATAGGGTTGTACTCAACGTCAGGATTCCTGTCCAAATCAAAGATTTGCATGAGTGAGATGATTTGAATCAAACCAAATATGTAAAATAGCCAAAACCATTATTGGGGATAATCCCCAACGAAGTTTAAGCCCTCTTGATATTAGGGACAATCCCAAAATAATTTTGAGCCCTCTCAATATTGGGGACAATCTTGACTAATGTTGTCAAACATATTCACCCAAAACCCCTAATATTAAGTTCAAACCTGATCTATGAGGCGATCAAATCTTATATGATAGAAATGAACAACCTGGAACAGAATACCCAATTGGTAAAAAGAAGAAATCTTAACTTGAAACTATGGAGACTGACTGAGAAAATCTCCCTAATCTCCCATATACGATGTTTTAAGCAAAAAACTTGACTCTTTTCTCCATCTAACTTAAATTGGCCTAGCTCTAATCATCTAAAGGCAAACAAATAGTTATGATTTACCACTCAAAGAACTTATCCTGTGTGAAGACTTTCCGGCTAAAGAAAGTAAATATTTATAATCTAGCACCCAGAACTTATGTTTTCTGGCCTAAAAATTAAAGAGACAAGTGGTCTAAAGCCCTTAGCCCCAACACTTAGCCAAGTGGGGGAGCACAAAGAAGAGTGTTATAGAATTGGCGGCATTCAATAGATACGCCAGCAGATTTTTCACAGGGTTGACCCACTGAGCAATCAGGAACAATGATACAATGATCGTTGCCCTTGAAACAACAGAATAAACTATTTAATAAATATGGAGCACTTGCTCCCACAACCTATTTTTATTAAATATACTTAATACTGCGGATTCTTCTTATTCTGCTTACTCTCAACTTACTTAACCACCCCACTTTTTGATACCTCATCTCGCCTATATTGTAGTAACTTTGGATGCTACAGCTTCTATGGTTTGGTAAGTTAATTCGCCATATCTCATTGGCTCCATAAAATTCTTCATTCGTTATTTTCTCAAACACCTAATTAGAGGTGATTGCCCAATAGCCCAATATCACATCATATTAAGGCGCTCAAATATTTATTACTCATATTAAACTCATCGGATCCTGCCCATTTCACTATAATGACTTAGGGCTTATCATCCAGTCATATCAGAATTGCGACATTACCCCCCTCTGACTGGACAATAAGGCTCCTATTGCTTATACACTCAGAGGAACTTTGCATGCACTCAGTTGATGATATGACTGCTAGCATGGTCCTTAATAGTATATGCATCCACCCCAGTCTTCTCAATAACTTAAAATGGCCCAATCCAGATACTGGCCAACTTGTGTTTCCATCCAAAACTGTTGATCATGAATATACAATGTCCCCATCTATGAACTGTGCTAACCTGCTACATTGTACCTGATCAGCAGCTTGCATCTTAATCATTTCTGGATAAACTGAACGAGTATGCTTTGGTTTGCAATTTGATTAAGGTGTCAGCTAGTGTCATCAAATATTGTTGGGAATCCATTCCGCCAGAGTTTTCTAAAGAAGAGTATAACAGCGCCAGAAGGGCAGGGTGTCAGCCATATATTAATTGAAATGGACTCTCCCCATAGCCAAATGATTACTAATATTATAAGTGAAGACAGCGGTGGACAAAAGGGAGCTCCAATCTGGGGGTGATCCACTACTAATTTATGGAATATGTTCAAAAAGTCCCATTGACTGCTCTACTATTCCATTCGATTTGGGGTGGTATGGGGTTGTTAAAACCCCTCAGATGGCCATTAGCTCATTAAGCTTTGGAAGAATGTGGGAAGTGAAGTTAGTTCCATTATCAATTAGGATGAACTGGGGACAACTGTGTCTCAGGATTACAAACTCCATATTAAAAATGGCTACTGTTAATACCCCCAAGTCGCATATTGGTCACGCCTCAACCCACCTGGTCAAGTGGTCAATAGCTACCAGGATGTATTTGGACTGATTTTCCCCTGTTGTCAAGGGACCCACAACATCAATTGAAACAGTGTGCCAGGCAAAGTGCAGCTTCACTAACCGGTATGAAGACTTCTGACACAATGGCTTTTCCACTAGGCACTGGTGACAGGAGGAGATAATATCAAGTACATCAAAATTCAAGCTTTCCAAGTAATACCAGGGCTGAAATATTTCCATGGTCTACCATAATTCACCATGTCCAACTGCTCAGTGTGCGCTCATATTAACAGTTGGGCGGGCGGAAGGTCTTAGGATATTCACAGTAGTGTCCTCTATCCTCTTATGCAATTCCCCTTTTTTCTGGAATGTATTGGCCCTTATCCCATCCAATACCTTGATGACTGGAGGTGGTTCATCACCGTACTTGCCACTAAGCATCTTTTCAAACATGATATAATTCAGATCCGCCATAACTGCAATCATGCGTAATATCAAAAAACAATCAGCATTCTTGTGTTTTGCTCCATGTCAATAAAGAATTTCGAAATTGAATGCCTGCAATTTAAGAGCCCATTGGGCAAGACGTCCTTCCAGTTCTTTCAAATTTTGTAACCAGCATAGCGAGGCATGATCTGTTACGACTTTGAATTTCACCACATGCAAATACTCTTAGAATTGCTTATAGTGTAGATCACCACTAAACACTCCCACTTGGTCACAGTATAATTGCGCTCATTGCTGTTCAAGCAACAACTGCATTATGCTACGGGGTGCTCTTCTCCTTCTTCATCATTTTTGAAAAGATGCTTAGTGGCAAGTACGGTGATGAACCACCTCCAGTCATCAAGGTATTGGGCTGCCCCCACGGCAGAATTAGATGCATCCATATGAACAATGAACACTTTTTCAAAATTAGGATAGCGTAACACCGGCACACTGATCAGTGCTGTATGAATTGTATCAAAAGCACTTTGCTGCAATTCCATCCATTCAAAAATGGTTTCAATATTAATAACTCGAATAGTGGGTCCCCAATACAGCTGAAATTAGGGATGAAGCGCTGGTAATAGCTGACCATTTACAAGAATACCTGTATATCCCACTTGCTATTGGGCAGAGTCCCTTTTTGAATAGCTTCCGCCTTAGCTGGTTGAGGTCTCAGCCCCATGGTATCAACCATGAACCCTAGGTACTCCAGCTGGTCCTTAAAGAAATGTCATTTCTGAGGTTTGATCTTGATGTTGGCCTCAGCAAGCTGGCAGAATACTGCTTTTAAATGGTCGAGGTGTTCAGAGAAGGTACAAGAGAAAACATTAATGTCAGCAAGGTATACAAGGACGCATGACAGCTTTAGGTCCCCTAAGAATAATGTACATCGCCTGTTAAATAGTAGCCGGGGCATTACACAGCCCTTGTGGCATCCAGGTTTGTTGGAAAAAACCTTTAAATGTGATTACAGCGCACTTCTCCTACTCCGCTGGTGGCAACTCGATTTGCCAGTAACCTGAGATCATGTCCATAGCTGAGAATAAATGGGATACCCCAAGCTGATTTAAAGCATTGTTAATCTGTGGTAAGGGATATGAGCCCTTTTTTGTGATGCTGTTGAGCTTCCAGTAGTCAATTACTACACGGTTAGTACTGTCCTTCCTTTTCTACAATAAGAACAGGAGAAGCACATGGACACTTCAACAGCCAAGCATCCCTTGCACTATTAGCTTGTCAATTTCCTTGTTTCTTACTCCTTCCGCCACCCTTGATCAGCGGATTAGCCTTGACCTGATGGGAGAATGATCTCCAGTATACAACCTATGAACCCCCCCCGCGTGCATCCTAAATATTGGTCATTGACAGTGAAAATTTCTTTATATTTTTGAAAAAAGCGTTTGCCCTATCCTTCTGTGGTTCTGAAAGCCTGATTAATTCGTCACATGATACAATTGTCATTACATTATTCTGTGGTTTGAAAGGCAGACCAAATTCCTCCAGTGACCCAAAGACATGAACTGAACTAACCGCCTCAATTGGGATAAGTGTAAATATGCCACTATTTGGTGGCAGCGGTTTTTTATTGGTACTGTTTGTAAATTTGCAAGAAAAACTTTGACCTCCCCCTGCCCAGGTAATATAATACCTGGGGCCACGTGAGGCTCAAACTGCGACTGCTGATATAGCCCAAAAACTTCCCCATAGTGTCCATTTCAAACTTCTTCCACCAAGTAAGTGTTTACTATAACTTTATGCCCGGATGGAATAGATATAGATCCAGCAGCTCTGCGTGACAGCCCTTGATATTCATAAAAAAAGTTGTGGAAGGGCCTAGGTTTTGCCCTTTAACCGATGGTAGTGCACTGGATTTACTCCATCACTATAAGCTAGAGCGATATTCCCCATATACACTGGATCATTTGGCACTCCGCTAGAGGTGAAGTGAATTGAGATTTTCTGACCCAATATTTCAAAAGTCTTGTCTGTCATATCAATAACAGCCCAATAGTGTTGCAAGAAGGCGGTTATAATCAGTAGATTATAATTACTATTTGGTAACGCTATAGCTGTTGCTATTACAACAATTGAACCAAACTGCAATGGAAGTGCACTGTATGCTTTATCATAGATTGTTATCCTCTCCAGCAGTTCCATATACCACCTGATGGCCCACGTCCAGTTTTAATGAAAATTTGGCCACCAACTTTGTGGAGACTATATTGATGGGGGCACCTGTATCTATGATGGCACAGACTCAGGCTTTAGCTACAACCAGGTCACAGTAAGCATATTCGGAGTAAGTTGCATCTTGACTCTTTAATATCATGGACATTTATGGCGTCTCTGTTTTCAAGAAAACCCATAATCCCCTCTCCAATATTGGGGTATTGTTTAATAATGTTGACTGGAAGAGCGATGCTTACCATTTGCAAGAAAGGTGCATCAGAGGAGGGGTCCAACTTTTCAGGTGAAACGTGGTCAAACATCTGACAAGCATACGGCTCAACCTACAACTGGGACCCCTCTTCCGCCATAGCCGCAGAATGCACTCATGTCAAAATATTCACCCCTCCAACTGGCTGCAAATATAATACTGATGCATCAGGCAAGGGAGCTTCCACTGAATATTCTAAGGTTTCCAGTGGGAAGTTTGGGTTTGATATAGCGGAGATAGAGAGTCCCATCTCTACTCCACTCTGACTTTTCCCTGGCAGTAATGTTCTGACTGTACGCAAGAGACCTGTTGATTGGGGCACCACTAAGCCATGTGCCCTTATTGACTGCATATGAAACAGCTTAAATAGGGCCCACATCCCCAAATGAATGCGAAACAAGCCACGTTGAGAGTTGGGCAGGATGTGATAAGTGGAAACATGGGTAGGGCCATAGTTGGACTGATGACAATAAACAGGTATGGGGGCAGACGTTTAACTGTTGCGAGTAGCTTTTTGGAATGTGAACTGAACTAGCAGAGTTCTTAAAGTAGGATGATAAGCAGTTATAGCAGGATGATTCCGCTCAGTATTAGGTGGAGGGAAGTTGGCATATATACGGTGCAAAAACTGAACAATTTTAAGCAATGGTACATCTTCATCCAACAGTGAGGCCATAACGTTATGCAACTCATGGTATGGCTTTCCAGCAGAAGTCATTGCAATATATACATCTGATTCGGATAAAATTCCAGCCCCAATTAGCACATGAGCCTCCACCATAAATCGCTCAGCAAATGCGATTATGGTCTTATTCCGCCGAAACTTGATGGTCAAGAATTTGGCCTTCCGCTGGGACATCAATGCAGTTCCACTAAACAACTCTAGCACCATCTCGTTGAATCCTTGGTATGTAATAGAACTTCTGGAAAGGTAACAGATGACTTGATCAGCACTTCTGACGTCCAAGGTAGAAATCAGCAGTTTTACTCTCCATCAATCCAAGGTATCTTCAGTTGCAATTTCAAATTGCTTAAAGAACCTAGGAATATTCCCTGCTTGATCAAATATGGGCAGCTTATTACGCAAACCTCCTGGAGAAGCTCATATTGTTTTTTCAGCACAGTGTCCAAAGCCCATTTCAGTTATGCATAGACAACTAAATCAGAGTGATGAGTAGAATTTTCATCAATGCAATATTGATACATAGCTGGCTACTGAGATTTTATCATTTATATTTAATTAATGGGCCCCCTGTAGTGAGCACCACTGTTATAGAATGGCGGTATTCAATAGATATGCCAGCAGATTTTGCACAGGGTTGACCCACTGAGAAATCAGGACCAAATATATGATGATCGTTGCCCTCTAAACAACAGAATAAACTTATTATTTAAATATGAAGCACTTGCTCCCATAACCTGTTTTATTAATTATAATTAATACTGCGGATTCTTCTTATTCCGCTTACTATCAACTTAATTAACCACCCCCTTCTTGATCATCTCACCTATATTGTAGCAACTTTGGATGCTACAGCTTCTATGGCTTGGTACGTTAATTCGCCATATCTCATTGCTCCATCAATTCTTCATTCATTATTTTCACAATTGCCTAATTAGAAGTGATTTCTCAATAGCCCAATATCGCCTCATCTCAAGGCTCTCAAATAATTATTACTCATATTAAACTTGTCAGATCCTACCCATTCCGCTATAATGAGTTAGGGCTTATCGTCCAGTAATATCAGAATTGCAACAAAGAGCATTTAAAGAATTATGTTAACCACACCATGACAAAAGCCATAAAAGTATCTATTATCTTTAAATTTTGGTGCCTTGAAGTCATCGATCCCTGCAAGTAGTTTCATGCTTATACTCCTTTGGGCGTATATTAAGGTTTTCACCAAACATGCATCTCACCATTGGTTACACAATTTGAAAAAAAACTAAAAGGGAGATCGTCTTGGTGTGCCTTAAAAATGAAGGCCTTTTTTGACATTGAACATAGCAATAGAAACATGAATCATAAATCTAATGGGTTACCCAGGTTACCAGCAGTTCTTACAATACAAGATCATGATGACATTGTAAAACAAATTTTTGAGGAGTAAATGATGATCAAATGGAAGTACAGGCCACATAAATGAAAGCTAAGGAAAATATATAACTAAAAAATGGACAACTCACTAATTTAATGGACGACTAAAGCTTCTTCTCCTAAGACTTCTGAGATATTAGGGATTATTTGAGCCACTCACAAGGTTTTTGTTCACAATGTCCTTAAGGAGACTTTGGAGAACATTTATCAATATTTTTATTGGAAATCGTTAGGTATGATGTAGCAAATTTCATCTAATGTTGCGTGGAAACCAACTTCATAAAATGCACAAGAACATGATGGGATACCAATTAGTACTTTGGGTTTTGCATGGCACACGGTATCTATAGATTCAAAGAGGCCTTTGAGCATAATCACCAAATGGGTATAATATGTCATTGGCACAATTGACAATCTTACAAGGTGGGTTAAGATGAGAGCCATGAGTTGCGTGGATTTTTTAAAAAATACTGAGCAACAATGGCACGGATTTTACATCTTTGATTGTTCCCAAATTGAATAAGCTAGAGTGAATTAAAGGCGTGGTATAATTCCTTAATGTCTAGAGACAATTAGGGTTGTAGAACAATTAAATAGCATGTTAGCTGCTATGCTTAAGAAGCTGGTATCATGTTAAGTGTCTTTATGGTCATACTATCTGAGCTCTATGACGTTCATATCCAGCGTTAGCTTTCACTTGACTAAGATAAGACGCCATTTTAATTATTATATGAATGATGAGCAGTGTTGTCACTGATTCTGTATTCAGCGATGGAACCAACCGCAGGAATAAACCAGATAAAAACTTTTACAAAATAACAAACATTTATATTTGAATAATGTCTCAGGCTTATGAAACAACAGTTTAATGGAGAATTCAAGAAAAGAAACCTCACAATAAAGTATGGCCTACCTTTATGGAAATTTATTTGTTGGGAATTAAGTTGCTTATTAAGATATGTTTGGGTCCATTCACCTAAAAATTGAAACATTATGGTATTGACTGTTTAAATTTATATCAAGATGTAAATGAATGCTTATATGATCAAAAATGTTAACAAAGGCTATATAATTAATAGAATGCATACATTTTTTAAAAAGATTGAGTTCTAAAAGATTTTATAAAAATATCATTCTTTATAACTTTTATAGAATTTCAAAATGAAAAAAGATAACAATTTGAACTCTTGATTTCTATATTTTAATTTGGGAAACTTGTTTTATGAGGTACAGAACTAACTTTAATGCCTCTGGGAAAGGTAGATTGTACAACAATAGCAGTGTATAGGTCGCCAAAGTTGATTTGTGACAAATGCTTGAAAGAGTAATCCAAGATAAAACTAAATTCTTTGGTTATGAGGCAATTACATAAAGTATGACTATAGTAAGTGAGAATAAAATTTCTGAACTTTCTAAATAAGATGCACTGGATTATGTGGGAAACAGTAGCGTAGGAAATGGCATTCACAAACAAGTATATAAAATCCAAATAAGGGCACAGGGACTGAGAGATTTGTTTTAAACATTTGGTGTGAGCTTCATCAAGTACACTTGACATATGAGATAGAATTGTGCAAGGGACATTTGTAGTGGTTGTCAGATCATGCCCATAATTATAGCGATTAATGGGAGATATCAATAGAAGTTCCTGAAGCAAATAGGCATGGTACACTGTACTGCATAATGAAGGTGATGACAATGGGCTTCTTAGAACCAAAAATGAGAAGAGCAAGGAAGTTGGGATATGGTATGAGCCTGGTGGCCCAATTGCAAATAACTTGACAGCAAGCAAAGAGCGTATACCACAGAATCTTAAGATAAAAAAGATCATGAACGTTAGGATTAAGAGAAGTTCCAACGGCCTCAGAAACTTTACCCATGAAGATCTTCTAATAAGAGCTCAAGATAATCTTAGTTCCCTACAATAAGCATATATGATTGAACTATTGTTTATTTAATTGACCTATATAGAACAAAAACTCTGGAAGTATATATAAATTTGAGAAGAAATACTGACAGAAACTAGTGGATATGGATTAGGTAGTCTTGGGCCACTGTTGAATTAGATGTGAATGGAGCTGATTCTAGAAAAGAATTGAAAAAGTATCAAGCAATAAGCAAAAGAGGGATGAATGATCAAGCTTCATTTGAAACAGTAGATATACCCTTATCGTCCATGTGGATGAGGATCATTTCTATAGTTCATTGAAACTACTAAACAGATCTTCTTGACTTGAGGCATGGGATATGGCGGGGCTATATGAAACTCTTACAGGTGTCAAGACTTATTGCTTAGAAGAGGTTGGAGTCCTTTTCAGTAAAACTGTCACATGAAATTTTTACTAAGGGATATATAACGACTGAGAAATGAGAAGTGTAAAATCTGGCCAAGATGGGGGATCAGCTGAAATTTTTTATGACCACATTATCCAGTCTGGACTATATAGGTTTTATTTTATATCTATATCTGGTTCATTGGAATTTAAGCTTATTGTTCAAGCTTTTTGTCATTTTTTAATGAAATATGCCGTTTAACAATAATACAATCAAATTTATAATTGTAATGTGCAAAGGATGCAAATCTGATATTAGATAAATTTGAATTTAAATTAAGGTCTGTTGCTGACAATGTGGTATTTTGTAAGTTATCTCATAAAATGAGCACTTACATACGGTAACAAAATCAGTTATAACAGCCAATTTTATAGATGCCCTGAGTGTTGTTTTACCACTTTTCAATGGTTATCAGATTGTTGTTCCATATTATGAACCAAATCATATTATTGCAGCCAATGTGACAAGAGAATTGTGATAGCCACACTTAATATTTTACATGTGTATTTGATTTTTGTTTGCCCGTTATGGCACCCAGTGCAGGCAACTTTGTGGGATGAATCCTGGGGTATTACCCCATCTCACAGGGATTCAAGAATCCAGGAATATAATTGAACCCCAACCATGGGTAAGTTGTCTCACACCACCCCAAAAAAGACCTATTCCTTATTGTTTGGTATACCCTGTAGCAAAGGCCACTTAGCGAGTTTGTATTATACAACACATTCCTTAATGCGAAGAATGAGACTAGATTGACCCCCAAGTTGGACTTATATTAAGGAAGAGGATTGCTATAGCTTACAATGGCTTATTTAGCCGTCTCATGACTATGGCTAATAAGCTTGTCACTTAGATTAACTCTAAAGGGAAGAAATCTGGGTTATGACAAGTTCTAGATCATACAACACCTCCCTCATATCGTGAACCAAAACCTAGACCCCTCCCTGTCTGCAAGAAGACTTGTAGGAACATACTCAATCATGTTCTCTGCCATGCAAGATGGATAGAGTTTAACTTGCATCTTGGTTGTATGCTTTAAATTATAGGAGAATTATTCTCCACACAGCCTCACTGCTGGACAAAATGTGAAGATGTGTTTTGCCATCTCCCCCCTTAACATACAATACCGGCTTACAGAAAGGCATCCTCCTTATGCTTAATCCACTTGCGTAAAGTTGCCCCAGTGACAAAGTCGTTTCTAAGGCTTTGGAAGAAAAAAACTGAACTTGTATAGACTATCATCCCTTAACTCTCTATCCCAGAGCTCCATCAGACCTTGTCACTTTTTATAAAAGACCTGAGTCAAGAATTTTGAGCAATGCACTCTGTCCTGTAACTTCCAGTACTTGGCAGATGTAAATTTTAAATGCAGAAACCATTACCACCTTCCACCAACAGCCAGTCCTGAAGGACGGAGAGGCTCTACCATCTGGGTTACCTACTGTCTTCTCTTCCTCATAGAAACACCCACCGATCCTACCCTCCAAGACTTTCTGGACAGACTTTCTCATCCTATAATGCATCCAGATAAGGAATTGCTTTCCTCCAGCAGGAAGTCAGCTCAGTTGCTTCCACAATATACATACCTTCCTTACCAGAACCTTAGAGGCACTGGCAATATTAGCTGCTTTCACCCTAAGTACCCTCCCACTATTGCCATCAATGAGGGCCTCCCAGTGAACGCTACATTAAATTTCTTGTATGCCTTGCAAAAAGAAGATCATATCCAATCCCCAAGCTCCTCTCCAGAGGTAAATTGCCCAGATCCTTTCAGTGGACCACTCTCCAGTCACGAAATTATCATTGCTGTCTGCCCAAGTTTTAAATTAAACCTTGCAGTAGCCTGGTTGATTTTCCGTGCTTTGTATGAACCTTTTATTGATGCACGAGCTGAAACTAAAGTCCTTGTTGTTTGTATCTCTGCAAGCCCTAGCAAAGTAGTACTCCATTATTGGAAACTAAATCTTGAACTTTATCCCTAGCGACCCATGCTATGTACTTCAAATGTTTTGCTTTGTTCATACTCTTGACATTAATCAGCATTATTCCCCCCTTTTTCACATCTTAACAGAAATTCATCTAACTTATTTTAAGCTCTCCCCTGCAAGGTAAACTGGCTAACCAAACTCGTTATTCTTATTATGGAAGTACAGCGGTGAAACAAATCAAATTATGTTTCTAAAGCCTGGAAAGAATGAAATTGTTATTGACAATAGCTCTACCCCAATATGATAAATTGAGTCATTGCCAATTCTAAGCCAAATTTTTAAGATAGGTTTTAATTCTGAGCCATATTTCATGTGGTGAAGTTCACTTAAGGATGTGGCACCTAAAAAGTACATAAACTCCTCCCCTGTTGCATATAGGTGGATTGAGCTCTTTAATGCCATATTTATTGTTGCCTTTCTTCTAATGGCCATGCCCTGGATTAGATAGATTTAGCTTCGTGTTGCTTGCACTTTATTAAACCTTCAAAATGTTAATCACCACCTTCTCCTCCTCTGAAGAGACAAAAATCCAAGTATCATCTAACATTTAGTGATAATACTTACCCCCATTGATAGTTTTTTTATTTTACTTTCTTTAAAGCCATTGAAAAAAGGTCTCTATGGCAAGAACAATTAACAAGGGAGATAAAGGGTCTCCCTGATGCACTCCACTAAACATCTTAAGAGAATATTAGAGACCCTCACTAATATTGCTAACTGATGAATTTTCCTATAAATCACTTTAAGCAATCTCACTAAGTGTTCCTTGATTCCAAACTTATGATACACAGTCCAAAAAAGCTTATGGATCACTTGACCAATTGCTCTCTATTGATAATGGAACAGTAGCTACAACCTTTGTGACACCTTTTACTTTTCTTAATTTTTTATCCAGTTCAGCAGCAATAAATTGTCAATAATTGTCCTTCTTGGGATAGACTCATTATAATTTTTCATTAACATCCACTTCTACCCTTTAATTTATTGGTTAGGAGATTCATTGATCTTATATTCCACATTGAGTAAATCATAAGCATGTAGTCCCATGAGGGTGTGATCGCTCTTATTATATAACCACCACCACACCTTTGGAGAATGTTATTTTACAGTACCACAGAGTAAGATCTAGTTTGGAGCTCATCAAGTATATTAAACATTTCTGCCTTAAATAGCTTATAGAGCTCAAAACCAGAACATCCTCTTAACAACATTGACATTTTTTCCAGTGCAGATGGCGTTTGACACCATTTATTTTTAGAATACACATAACAGTTCTATGTCTACATAAGCTGTGATTCCAAGCCCATTTTTGAGCACATTATTTGCCTTTTGATCTTTCTCAGAGGGACTATAAGTTTCTCATATTAAGATGCGCGCACAATAGCCATGTAAGCTGCATCCGTTAATTCATCTATTCTTATATCATAAAGTGACAAAATCCTTGCTGAAGTCTATACCCCTACTACCTTGCTGAGTAAAAATATATTGCCATTAGAACTCTAATACCGCCTAGATTTCTTTGTTTAATATGATCCACAATAAGTTATACAAATTTTTTTTTATATATTTCAGCATTGGCTGTATAGGCTTACGCCCCCATGACTTTAGCCTTCCTGCAGGTAATCATAAAGTTCCTCCTCAAGTTTAAAAATCTCAAACGCATAGCCACTAGTTGCCTAATCATGACTTTACATGACATCTTGAGATCCGCCTTAATATGTAACCATTTTACTGGTACAACAGGATTCCCCATAATTTAGCTTCAAACCATCTCACCTTCACCCTCTTGATGTCCTTACTGGAGACCATTTTAGGAGTTCAAGATTCAATATCCAGACCCTTTCCCTGCAGCAGCAATCTGAGGGTCACGTATCTATAATTCATAAATTATCTTATCTAGTTCAACTGGTTCATGAATTCAAAGTTCAAATTGAGGTGACTTAAGAGAGGCTGTAATAGACACAATATCTATATGGGTGAAATGATCCCCCTGAATGTGAGACCACCATGTCTCCCCCTCCTCACCACAACCAGCCTTCCACAAATCCACTAGGTCAAGGTTTAACAATAAACCAGTCAACTTGTAAACTCGAGGATAAGACATAAGTTGCATGAAACTAAGCTTGTCATCCCTAAAGCAGACACAGTTCAAATCTCCTTCTTGCACTATTGACCCCCAATAACTTTGACTTATGTGACTGACCTTTTGAAAAAGGCCTTCTTTCTACCCAGAATTGGGCGCATATAAGTCTTTAAACAAAACTTATTCTTAATCATTGACATTACTGCATTTGCTCCTCCAGTAATAAAAAAAGATTTATTTTATCACCTTGGCCTTAGACGCCCACCAGACCAAAATATCACTTTTTGTTTCTCACCCTTTCTTTATCTTTCCCCTAAGTTTGTGTCTGAGTATGGTTGATCTGATTGAAATATAATAATTGTTTACCTTAGTTTTATATATATAATCCTCATCCATCTGATGGTTAAACTAAGTCACAATAGTCAGACAATGTAGATAGCAAGATATTGCAATCTGAGCATCAAATGTTGACGTGGTATACATCGATTCAGACCCTACGTGTTAGAAAGTTAAAACCTAATTGCTATTAGCTAGAAAATTAAGTGGCTTCAGCATTAGGATCCCGGGGTATCACTTCCTCTTCTGCCTTGGGTGAGTTAGTGGGCCTCTTTTTCTCTTCGCCAACTTTTCACTAGAGTTCTATGAGTTTGTATCTGTTCAGCCATTTCACCCTCTGGAATCTGGTCATTGCAAGGGCTTTCAACTGAACCATCACTAATGGTTGGAGCTTCTAGCTTAAAACGTGAAGAACTACTATTGCTAGCAGACAGCACCGACTTACTCAACTCTTCCCCACGGTCTTTTAGTGCACCATCTCACCAACTTAAACTGTGTTAGCATTCATCTTTTGCTATTGAGTGATGATTCTATCACAAAACTTGAGTGGCAACTTTTCTATAATGAAATTTTCTGATTATGACAGTGCACCGCAAAGCTAAATTGAAGGCAAGTGGCTTTCGCGCTTCAGGTTTAATATAATCCTTGCTGACCTTAGCTTTTTCTCACTTCAGCCACCTCATCTTATGACGTGGCCAGCATCAATGACAAACTTTTCGTTGACAGATAATTAAGCTTGCTTTTCACCATTTTGTGAGCTATCTGCTCCTTCTATGTGGTCGCCAATGGTGACTTCAATTTAATAGGTCCTTTTTACTTTAGCCACTTCTTTAGAAGTGTTAGACTGGGGCATTTTTACTTGAGAGATTCTTCAGCCACACAAGAAGCACTTGTCCAGAGCACAACAGTAAAACTCTAGGTCCTCATAGTGATGAACAAGGCAACTTCTTAATTTAATAAAGTTCACCTTTGTAAGTAATTCATGGAGTTCGATCTAACAGGTGAGTAGAAGGACCTCAGAAGTGCTTAATTCAGCTAAGCAGAACTAGCTTTTATTGTGCAGTGTACTATGAGTACTACATCAAAAGCAATTAGAAACCTTATCTACAAGAGATTTCATTCTTGAACCTTAAGTCTTATCTAATTCTTGTTTTAAGGTAATTGAGTCTTGTGTACAACTAAGGAAGTCAGTAACTCATTCAATCTAGGCTTGCTTTTTAGATCATCAAAAATATTATAATATATACAAAAAAATTATAAATTGTCACATCAAAATTATATAGCCCTGCTGCTTTGGTATGGGATCTTAATTATATTTAAAAGCACAAAAACAAGTTCAACCAACAAAGTATAGCCCACTGTCAATGTACTCAGCTTCACTGCCTGCTGCTTTGGTATGGGGCAGCAGTGCACCACCCCTAGCGTTTTATGCCCTACAGGAAAATGCGTTTGGACGAGCTTATATAGTCTAATAAATTAGAACAACCATTGTACTTCCAAGGAACTCTGCCTCCAACTAGCGTATGTTCACTTTATTTACCCATCCTCTTGCCCTTCAATAATCCAACCTTTTCTATCTAAGACTGACTATGGGAGATTGTTTCTTATATTTCAACAAAGTAATAATCAATCTCGTTGCTATCACTTTTGTGCCAGCTGGTATTATTGACACCGCCAATTTAAAATGAATTATTTTTTAATTTTCTCCTCTGAAGAGGACGTTGCTTTACAATGGTGAGTCCAATTATATAAAATCACTCTGATCCACAAAATATGGACTCTACTGCTCACAGACACAACAGTGTTGGTGAACTTCACTAAACTCTCTTATCACCTTCCACCTCAAGTATTTTATGAAGAATTAATGCCATGTCTTTCAGACTATGGCTCAAACTCCATCCTCCATTTTAAAGCTCAAACTGTTTTAGTGCCTTGCAGCTCAATGTGCTTATGCTACATCGACACTCACCACCCAGACATTGCCAAATAGAACCCCTCTTCCTTGCATTGCATCTGCAGCTGATTTTCATATGGGAACAAATCAACAATGAATTCATGTTACCCACTCTGCTATTATTTAGATCAATTCAAAAATTGTATGTTGCCATGCAAGCGCTTCTAATACTAAATTAAATGACAAAACCACTTTCGTGGTGTAAACTTGAGTACATTGCAGATGGTTGACCCTGATTTCTTGATTATTAGGCCAGCGCCTTAATTTTAACCTCTTTATTCTCACCACCCTCAACCTTCAGCATAAAATCCAAACATAAAAAGGAGCCTTGAACCACCAATGACTCCCAAACACTTTCTCATCATAAGATAAACCTCAAACTTATAATAATAAAATAATGAAACAAATTAAAATCTTTAAGACTTATTTAAGAGATCTCTTAATTGCAGAGAAACAATGACTAATACAATTTAACATAGAACGTTCTTATATAACAATTATGACGTCTGATTCTACACTTGCTTTCATGCCCCAAAACAAATTTTGAATTTTTTAGAAAAAATAATTGCTCAGTTTTGAATTAATTCTTTCTCCAATTGTTTACTCTCAGAATATCCGCATCAAAGTCTTTTAACATACTTTAAAAAGATCTAGCTCTCACACAATAGTCATATAGCCTTATCTATAGATAAACACAATCTCATTATGATGCACTTTAAATAACAAATCCATTTAAAACGTTGTAGCAGTGGCACAGAATTCAAAATTCACCTGAACCAACATTTTTTCATTTAAAGATTACCAAATACCCGTCTATAAGCCAAAAAAGATCTCGCCCAATATCATAAACCTTAGTCATACGCTCCAGTTCTAAGTATTCATTCCTTTTGGTGACATTGATCCGCATACTTCTGATGACCAAAGCCCTTGCTTTCTATTTTGGCCTGCACTTTACCATAATAAAAAAGATGAAGATAAAAAAGCGCTCTAATACCCCCTCCTACTATACAATGGTCATTTAATTTTTTTCAATTTATCACCTTTATGGCATTTGTTTTGTTTTGTTTTTTTTAATGTTATTTTTCTCACTTGATATATCAGGTCATTTATTAGTATAGTTTTGTTTTTAAGCATTGAGCATTTTGCATATGTCTATACTCTTGTCAACTTTACTCATAATATTAAAACTTTCAAGATACTAAAACTTCCAAGATTTCTTACCGCTTGTAATCACTTTTAAGCGATTTTATATTTGAAAAATTATGAATAATCTTCAATTACAATTCTACATATACGTCAAAAGATCCAACGTCAGTGCCCCAGTATGAAGTAACGGCGCTTACTCCATAGCATTTTTGTTCAGCAGAAAATCTGTTTAAAATAGACCTTCTTTTTCACTTGAATGTTTTGGATGGTTTGTCAAACTAAGGGCTTGCACTCCATATTGCGCGCTCACACCTGCTTCTCCACACACACTTGCCCTCCATCAAAATAGAATATGCTTTTTCCTCCAAGTTAATTATGGGCTTTTTACCACATGCTGACAAAGCAGTAATTGAGGTTGCCATTGCTGCCTTTGCGTCAGCTGTCTTTATCAACTTCCATTCTTATAAAAGCTGTTAAGATTACAGTTTTCCTCTGAAAAAGGACACCGCTACAGCAGTAATAATTTTAAAATAAAAACATACCCCATTTTCTAAACCTAAATATGTTTCCACTGACACCATGATGGTGGTGAGCCTTATAAATATCTTCTCACATCATTTCACCACAATATCCATATGAAAGGATATTTTGTGTCTTTTGACCTATAGCACCAACCCCATTCTCAACTTAGCAGTTCCCTCCAGTGAAGGACGCCTTGCTTCTCCTTTTGTAACTGCCATCATTGCTACCTCATCATCCGACAGCATCAACAATCCCCTCACGTTCTTGCATTGCTTTGGCACAAGCCATTTATCTAATTCATGCTGAAAATAGCCAACAAAATTGTCCATCTTTTTATTTTTTTTAAAATGCATGTTGGCCAACTAATGGCCATATCACCGTTGAAATCAATTCCAAAGACACACAAGAAACTATTGATTGTTGTGTTTTTCTGCCTTCTCCCATCCTGACCACCTTTTTTTAAGACAGTGAGAAAATTCCACTCTTACTCAATAACCTAAAATGGAATTAACCAATCAGGCTCAGGTTTAAACTACTGCACGCTCCCAAACACCATTCCTTTTGCCCATCAAACAACAACCATGAGTAGATGCCATGATCAGATTAGACTAAAGATCCTGAGCCTTACCAGCTGATGTTTCTGAATTGGTTATCACATTGTACCGTCAGATATCAACCACAAACGTTTTACATGCTTACTATTATGTTCGTATCCCCTCACTTTTTGCCCTAAAGATAAATTCAAATCATTGTAGCAACCATCAGCTCTTTATCAGCAAGCTTCATAGCCCAAATTTTGTCCCCTGTGCAAAGTTGTTTCTAAACCTGTTATGATGCTTGTGAAGGGTCTATATTACCCTACCATCCCTCCTGACTTTGCTCCTACAGATAAGCATGACCTTATCAAATTCCACTACTAAGCCATAAATTCATCTTATATGTTGTGGCAGTGGCACAAACCTAAAATCAAAGATTGCCTGTACCAAAATAGCAGACTTTACAAAGCTCTCTGACGCCTGAATTCAATCTTTCATAACTTGCAAAATACAGTTGTTGCCCTTATAGTAACGCAAATTATATAGTATACATTTTTGGGTGACCTCAGATTTCACACTTTTGTTCCCCACTCCCCTGCTCTCTGATTTATGACACACCTTTTTTTATGATTACAACGTTGAGGGAGCGCTCGCCAATTCCCCATCTCCATAAACCAAATCTTGAGAGTGTTTTGACTTTGTCCACCTGGGTAATCTAAGTTCTTTGTTATTAGAGACACTTGTTCTCAAGTTTTGTTGACTTATTCCATTAATTAGTTGGCTTTTTCCTATTAAGCCCTTGGTAACGTCTGTCCCTGATTGATTTACCTCAAAATAAATTTAGAGGATAAGTATATAAAATAAAGCGCTGTTCACAGGTTATTAGCACCTTTAAAGCATAGTTGCATAGTTTTTTATGAAATTGAATTGTATTTGACTGAGACAACTAATCCAAAAAGTTTTTTTAGATTTCATAAATTGATATATGAAGTACAAACTATTAAAAAAAGAACAATGCAATGTCCCCCAAAGTTCTTGTGCTAAATATTTAAAACATAAACTCATTATATTTTTAAAGATCTAATAATGCCCAAATTAGGATCAAAGTTTAGGAGAGATCATATTATTAATTCCATGTAGTGTGCTTGTTCTTTTTCTTAGAAATCTAATCGTTTTAATTATTTCATTATACTACCAAAGTGATTTTCTATTATTGCTTCAAGTCCCCTTCCAGCATCAGCTTGGCTGCTGTCATGCCCAAATTTTGAGTGGGGCTCAATTCACCTGCTTCAACATCAGAAAATTCTGGAACAGCTTCCAGAGCCACAGCCAATCAAAAAGTTATAAAATTTAAAATTCAGTCAATTTTCGTCAACCTGAGCCAATGACTGAAACATTTTCAGCTGAGCTGCCATGGTTGTCAATTCGCAGCCTATCAGGTACAGCCAACTTTCCAACTCCAGTGGCTGAGCCAGTGTTAAACAAAACAGATCCTTTTGAGTGTCTCAATTAGATTGATGAAAATGACCAGTCATATAACATTATACTGGATTTTGCATTGTAGGGGTTTTCTATCATACCTCCCAAATCGTGCCCCATTGTTTTCATGCTAAAAACAGGTATCCCAATTTAAAAACATAAATAAAATGGCATTCAAAGCCGCTACAGCTCCTTCCAAAACCCTACTCATCCAGCAACTCCATGGGCAATAGAACCCCTGGTTGAGGGTATTCTTATCCCCAATTTCACTCATGATTTTAAAGAAGATTCAAAATATGTCCTGAGGAGCTCACTTTTGGCGTAAGTCACATTTTCATTGATAAGTTCAGAAGTTCTCTTTTCAACCCCAATTATCTTGAAACCCACTGGCGCATCAAGTCTTTCACTTGTGTGCCAGTTCTCATCACTTTTTCAAGCATCAATTTGCTCAATACATTAAAGCGATGGACACCGCTGGCCTCAAAAACAAAAGAAAACCCACAACTATACCATATTATGCCACATGTCACTGATTCTCCCGCCCCAATGCTGTCCGCCATGGTCTGGAAGTTAAAGCAGGTGCCAGAAAAAAGTTTCCCCAAAGCTTCCTCCCCTTCTGATATGGCTTCCTATGCTGTTAGCTGAGGTGGCATATTAGAATTTTTTTATTTCTAATAATCCATTTGCTTGGCCCATTTTGCAATTAAAATGCGTGCCAGCTCCCCTTTTGGATTGGTCACCACTAGTGCTAAAAAATAAAATAATTATTGCTTCAAGCCTTGTACTATAGTACAATAGTTTGAATCTTTTACTAAAATAAATTTGTTCTCGTTTAGCCTAAACCCCAATTGCATTTTTTCTAGTTTATAAGAACTCTAATCTTTGTTAATCATGTTGCTAATAATTCAGGAAATATAAATTAGCATAACTATAGAACCTCAAGTGGATTCTATTTTAATATTTTATTATGATATAAACTTATAAAGCTCATATTAATCAAGCTGAAGAAGGATTATCTTGACTATAGTGCTTATATTAGGTTTTTCTTATCATATAGACATTCAAACTTGGATTTATACTCCTTTAATTAAAGTAACTTTGCAAAATAAACATACACAAGAACAGCAGTATTATACTTGCTTAAACTTTTGAAAGTCTAAAGATTTTATATAATAAAAATGATTTTTTTACAAAATCTATTAACTTTCAATTATGGACTATTGAGAACTTTAGTCAAGTCCTAGCGTTTGTAATTTTGTTATTTCATAAAAAACACAATTAGTGATATAATTACCAAAGTTTAAGAATTCCTAAATAAGCTTTAAGCTTACTTAAACATATGTGATACACAAAATGGTTAAATAATAATACTTCTCTGTAATAGATTATGTCAGGCCTTGCCCCAATGCAAGTAAAGCCTAAACTTCAGGTTTCTGAATGGCTGATTATCTCAATCACCTCATATTTGTATTTAATCAATTTTTATTAGTGGTGCGTTGCTGGGCAAAAGGCTAATTATCAATATCTTTAAGCTATTATTCTGTTGATCAATGCTTTTTTGGGACGAAGGACCATATTATAATTAGCTTTGAAGTTATAAAGCAATGAACAATCCCCATTATACATCGCTAATTATAGGCATGAATTACTAATTTATATTGCTCCGTGACAACTACTTTCTGATAAGATTAGGCAATCTAACCTTATTTGAGCTTAGTCCTTTTTTCCCCTAGTCCTATTTAGATGCTAGTTATATATTTAATAAATGTCCCTTTTTACTTGTAACATTTATTTTTTTCTGTTTATAATAGATGTTTGTCTGTATAAGTGTGAGAGATTTATCTTGACAACGTATATTCCATCATGAGATTGCCTTAGGGACACGATGTATACTAGTAGATTCCGCTGGTGTTATACCAACTAATAATTGCAAAGCCTGTGAAGGAACCATCCTTCAAAATAATAATAATTCAACTCTGGTCATTTTTCCAGGGACCCTTCCAAGGCTACCCAGTGAAGACATATCTTCACAATAAGCAATACCAGAGATAAGAAGATAAGCTTACACCAAAGGATCCACTCCAAAAATCAAGATAGAATTGAGACGGACGGTAGAATGCCCCTCCACCTTATGGATATGTGCTGGTCCTACTGACTATGGTTTAACTGACCTTGAACCTACCTGGATGCCACAAATACCATTGAAAGTTTATAGAAAAATTAATTTAACCAATAAAACCTGCCATGGAGGAAGTGAGATGTAAAATTAAATGAACATACAATGTTTGCTGGTGTGGGAAAACAGCTCAGACTCATAAAGGATAATGCTAAAAATTCCGCTACTAAGTCAAAAAGGTTAAATACAAACTCAAGAAATCACCATGCAGATTAGAATGGCTTAATATAATTTATGACACTTTAAAACAGGATTACTTCCATTCTGGAGAAACTCGTGAAAGAGTGCTGCCAAAACAACCCCTCTATTTCAGAAAAAGCCCGGGGTAAGTTACTAAAACTTGGGCATGGCACAGATGACATATTAAATAATACTGGCGCTGAAGTCCAAGAAAATTTTGAATTATATTTTGTGGCTGAGCTGGAACCACTTTTTTCGATTTTATTTGACCAACTATCATTAATGCAATAACTATCTAATCATTATATATCTAACTTATTGAGTACAGAAAGGATTTAATGGTATAGGGAGTCTCAAGTGCACAGCCCTCAACTTCATAGGGAGTAGGCAAAGCTATAACACATCACTTTTCAGTGCTTTTGGCTCTGCACCATGGTTTTAATGCACATTGGATTAAAATCTATAACCCCAAAGAAGCAAATTTAGCTACCTCAAGCTAATCGCTTGGGCTCTTGGCCTCAGCATTTAAATCTTCTCCATTTAAAGGATATCTTAACCATTACTTTCTCCCCCATGCCTGCCTAAAATATTGGTTTGAGAATTTAAATCTTTAATGGTGCCATCCACCAGAACTTCAAATGCATTTGGTGATTATGACTACAATGAAATATGCTGAGACTTAGTAATGTACTCCCCTAACCTCATTTAGACTTTTTGCGAGTGGTTAGCCTGGCAGGTATAACTGCTTCACCCTAATGCAGGTTTTGAGTTCAAATCCTGTACTAGCTAGAAAAATTCTCAGTGTGGTATTTTGTCCCAAGGTCAACCCACTTCGAATATTTTTTTAATTTAGACTTTTATTTTAGTACACCAATTTGATTACTCCTTAATATACATAAATGTATTATTAGAATTCTAGTAGAAGGGACATACTTTTGCTGAATTCTAATGTTAAGGTATCTTTTCTCTAGGTTGCTGGAGAACCTAATGTGTAAGAACAGAAAGGATAGCAAGCCATTGAGCCTTTTTCAGTACTTGATACTATATTATAGTTTTGTTTAATATATAATTAAGTTACCATTTGCTGAGACTTGTCCTTCTTGCAAGTTTATTATGGTTAATGTCTTAGATAATACTTTATTATTTTTTAGTGAAAAATACTTAAGCCTTCAAACTCCAATGCCTAAACACTGATTTTGAACAATATAGTGATCACAACAGTGGCTTCAGATTAGTTACCTGTAGATTATTATAATTAGTATGGATTTTGTGGACTCCATTGAAGGGTTCTCTTCAACGGAAGTAGTAAAAATAGTTGGAGTTTAAAAAGCTATCTCAGCAGCCCAGAATAATCATTCCAATTATGTTTGTCAAGTACAAGCAGATTTTAATTCTCACTCTAGCCAACTTTCAGATCTTTATACTTAGCCACAGCCTTAAAGTGAAAGAACTAGCCAAAAATCAATGATATGCATCAATGCTGCCTCAAGGGTTTGTGTCATGCTTACATAGCCTGATAGAAGGCACCAATCTCAAGAACAAGGCTTGGTGGCAGGAGGTCCAGAAGGTTAAACTTCAGGCCCTTCCTGACCTCAAAAACATCTTGGACCAAAGCTGGGTATAAGCCAAATATGCCCAGATTGGTACAAGTGAGGTGCAAAACTCCCAGGCATGGTTTTGCTCAGCCATCAAAACGGACGTGCTCTATAATTAATTACAATGGCACAATCCGGTTAACCATGGAATGGGGGTTTTGAACTCATTTTATTTATGAGATTACATGCTCATGTCAGGTACAACATTATATTGATCACTCAAGTGAGTTCAGTTTTGAAGTATTCTACCCTTTTGGATGGAAGAGTGCGCCTATTGGTGCACCAAGGCTTGGGACCTCTTCTGCCAACCCAGAATTTTTCAAGACTAAATTTTTTGCTTGATTCCACCATTTCTTGTTGGTCATCTTCCCCAATAAACCCAATAGTTATTATATGTTGTTACATATGTTGACTTTGGTGCACCTGTGTGTGGACCTCTTTGAGGAGGTCTTACAACGTGTTAGCCAATTTATTTTATCTAAAATAATCACAGAATCAGGTACACCACTGTTCCTACCAGGTTCCCTCCAAACCCGGTCACCAGTGCACTCTACCTTTGTACCAAACTCAGTTAGGAACAGCCCTCTGGGCCATGTTCAAGTTATGTAAATGCTCGAGTTATTACTATTACCATGCTCCCACACTCACCCTAAGTTTCTTTAGCTCCAGCACTCTCTGCTGGGCTTTTTATTCAAACAATTATTAATAGTTCCCTTGCGTTGGTCCTGAGCACTGAGCATCACAACGCTGGTTTTTGGAGAGTTATATATACTCTCTTGAAAGTTTGGGTGCAGATATGATTGGAACAGTTCTGTAAGTCCTGGGGACCAGCACTTGCAACTGGATAGGGATCAGCACCCCTTCCAGATGAAAAGGGGCCCCAAGGCTCCAGTGGACCCTCTGTCACAGCTGGGTGACCTAGCCCATGTGATAGATGAGGGTTGAATAACGGCTTTACCACCCAAAAATATCTCACTCCCACCTCTTCCCCCTCTTCAATCATGGTAAGTTTAATAGAAGGGGTATGCAGGGAGATTGCACACATCAGGGGGCATGGAGAGGCCCCAGGGACCACCCACTCCCCAGGCAAACCATGTTTGAAATTTTAGAAAATGGCAATTCCCAACCTTTGAGCCCGGCCACCAATTTTTGGACTGGGGAGCCAGTCCAGACTGGCCTGCTTGGGAAACCAGATTGGAATACAGCTTAGATTACAAACCCAATCCAAAAATGACTCAAAATATCTGCCCCAATGCTCTGAAAAAGATCCAGGGAGTTCAGATCGTACAAGTAGCCCAATCATGGGATTGGTTTAAATTGCAAATAATCCATTCCAATGACCCCTTCTTCATGGGACAAATCCTGACAACCCAAACTATGCGAACAGGCTGACTTAGCCACCAGGATTTGAATTGGTAGTATTGACTTGGTTTGGCCCTGAAAATCTGAGAAAAATTGCAATATTTTCTAGGCTTTTGCCAGAATTGGGAGAAGCCTTCTACCCCTCCGAGATGGCCAACCAAATACCTTCCCCAACCCCTGAATGACCAATCCCTCAATATCTCCCCATCCATATACCCCAGTTTAAAAAACATTTGCCCCAGCTGAGGGTAGTTGTCAGTTCATTCTCTTTCCTTCTGTTGAATAAACAAATTGAATACCACGCCTAGTTGCTGCGGCCTCCATCTACCTCTTTTAAAATTTCTAAAAATTCCGCCGTCTGATCCAATGAAGCATGCCGTCACCCATATCCTCCTGCCAATGTTCATTGACTGGATTATCCAGTCACATAATCCCACCATACAGCAGCGGATCATAAATGCAATAATCTGCCTCACCCCTGATGACAAACCCGCTGCTTCATTCATTTTTACATTTCTGTTTAGTGGAGACCTTTCATCTGTTCATTTTCTGAGTCCTCTAAAAATGCTCCCTGACTAGAGCAGCACCCAGGCTCCCCACCCCGCCGCTCATGGACTTAGCTTCCATAACCACCTCAGCCACTGCTGCTCAGTCCACCAGCAGGACCTAGAGTGCCCCCTCTAGGGGAAACTTAGTCTCAGCCCCTCTTGTAGGGTTGCCATACCTCCGCTCACATTATTGATCACGTGGCAGCCTCTGTGCCATCTATCTCTGGCACACAAGCCCTATTTGAATCCAAAGGCCAGCAGCAATGAACCCTGGAGGAGTTGTTGTCCTCCCTGCCTCTCCCACCCTTGAGGGTTGTCCCCGCAAGACTCATGACTACCCCAACGCACCATCTGGTTTGCCTTGGGGGCCTTTGGTACGTTACTGAACTTTTGCATTTCTCACGTCTCCCCTAGAACCCCACTTTTTGTCACTCAGACCGCTATGCCTTTGGTGTTCTGGGGCCTCCATTGGGTGCTCGCGCACCCCAACTGGGAGCCCAGTCTAGTTCTTCTCATCCAAATCTGTGACATGTTCACTCTGATAAGGTTTTGTACCAAATAATAGAGGATTTACAAGCTGAAGTAAGAACTCAGGGCCATTAGGTCAGGACCCTGTGTGAATGATACTTTAGATTGTTAACTTTTGGCAGTACTGATTAAATCCTCTAGGCTGGTCGCACAGGTTTAGCAACACTGAGCAACGGATTAAAAATATGAAGATCTCCAATTATTAGAATCAACAAACAAGTAATAAATTAAAAGCTATTGTTCCAACAAATACTAGTTTATTTCATACACAGTGCATTCAAAGGTTCTGGGACTACCGTTTTAAAGACACAACTTTACAAATAAATAAACTTTCTTTTATCATAATTTAAACGTACAACCTTTCCCTCTCTATAAATATTTATATTTCTAAAACAATTGTTAAAAGGTATGCACATAGTTCCTATTTTGTATAACCATGTTTAAACCAACTGTCACATTCTTCTGAATTATCTCTACTTTATCAAAAGTTTAAACCTTCAGTGCCACCTTCAGATTATAATTATCCACCCTATTCACCAGATTTGGCTCTTTCTGACTTCTTTCTGTTCTTTAATATGAAGGTGGCACTGAAAATTAATCCTTTTGATAAAGTAGAGACAATCCAGAAGAATGTGACAGCTGGTTTGAACATGCTTATACAAAATAGGAACTATGTGCATACCTTTTAACAATTGTTTTAGCAATATAAATATGTATAGAGAGGGAAAGGTTGTACGTTTAAATTATGATAAAAGAAAGTTTATTTATTTGTAAAGTTGTGTCTTTAAAACGTTAGTCCCAGAACTTTTTAAATGCACTGTGTATATCAAATAACGGACTACTTCTGCTAACACTTTTCCTTCTCTTTTCTCTTATAAAATACCTCATTTTCCCATTCTCTCATTTGGCGCTTAATCTACAATTTTTAGTCAATTTTGAGCCATCAGCTTAGTAACTCTCTATACACTACAATTTTAGGGGTTTTGTCCCTTCATTGAAGCTTTGGCGGTATTCCCAATATACACCAAAATATTATCACTTTTCATTTTGCTTCTAGTTGACATAATCTAGCATTCAAGTATCGATTCTCACCTCAACTAATAATATATGATCCACCAAAAATATGGTTTATCATCCAGTCATATCAATTTTTCAACATTACCCCCTTGACTGGAAGATAAGTCTCCTATTGCTTATATGCATAAAGAAAATTTGCATGTATATGGTTGTTAATGCAACTACCCGCAGGTTCCTTGATAGTGTAGGCATCAATACCAGTCTTCTTGCTTATCTTAAACGGTCCAATCCATATGACTACAAGTTTGTTTTTAATCCAAATCCATGTCGGTCATGGAACAAGACATAATCATCTACAGCGAACTGTGGGAGTCTGATACGTCTATTTTGGTCAGCCATCAGATCTTGAATCTTCTTAGCCAAACTAGTAGAATAAGCTTTAGTTTTAAGTATAAATCAGCATTTCTGCTAAGTTGGTCTGATAACGCTGTGGTTCTACATTGCTGGTATCATCCACACAAAAGTAAAGCAATGCTGACAAATCCGGATGTCTACCATAAAGTAATTGGAAAGGACTCTTCCTTATCAATGAGTGGTAGCTGATGTTATAAGCATAGATGGCCATGGAAGGAGGGTACTCCACTCAGAGGGACGATTCTTTACAAGCTTGCGTAGAATGCTCAAGAATGTTTCATCAACCCGTTTGACCATCCTACTAGATTCAGGTGTTTTGTTGAAATTAAAACCATCAGATTGCCATTAGTTCATTTAACATGTGCAGGAAATTTGACGTGAAATTTGTTCTAGTGTCTATGAGAATAAATTGCGTAAAACCATGTTGCTGTATGACAACTGCATATTGAACTTGGCGGCAGTGACAACCATTAAATTGTTGATCACTCATGCTTCCACCCATCTTATCTAGTGATCAATCGCTACTAGTATATACTTATAGAAGTTTGCACCAGTCAGCAGTTCCCCCACCATGTCAAGGGAAACAGTGTGCCACGCGAAATGATGCTTAACTATCTGGTAGGTAGTTTTCTTGTGGAAAGAGTTTCCAACTGATACTAGTGACAACAAGCAACTGTATCAAGCACATTGTAATGCATGCTCTCCTAATAGTAGTGGGGTCACAAAAATTCTAACTTTTCTGCAACCCTCCATGACCTACCGCCTTATGTGCATCTACTACACACGCTGACCTATCAGAAGGTTTTGAGAAACTCAGCATTAATTCTTCAATTTTCTTACCTAATTCCTCATTGCGAAAGAAGGTATTTCAATTAATACTATCTAGCGCCTTGATCATATTTGGCATCTCATTATGATATTTGTCCGCAATCATCTTCTCATACATGACGTCTGTCAAATCTGCAGTAGTGGTGACCATTGGTATATGCAAGGTACAGTCCACATACTTATGTTTCGCCCCTGGATGGTGCACTATATCAAAGCCATAAACTTGGAGCTTCATCTTCCATTTAATGAGCTGTCCTTCATGTTCCCAAAGATTCTGTTCCAACACATGGATGCATGATCCATTATAACTTTGGGTTTTCTCCATGGAGTTAATCACAGAACTGTTTATATGCATATACACTGCTAAACACTATTGCTCAGTTATAATGTAGTTACGTTCATGAAAATTAAAGCTTCAGCTACAAACGTGACAGGGTGCTCCATACTGTCATCAAACTTCTGGGATAATACTGTCCCTATGGAAGAAAGTGAAGCATCCATTTGCACAATAATTTTATATTTTATATTTTATCCAAGGTGGGCTGACCTGGGGATGATACTTGCACTGATTAATGGTAAATAAAATGAATGGAAAAGGAGGATAAAATTTGAAAAACTCCATGCGCAGCGTATGATAAGCCAGGAACTCCATGGGCCGCCTTTGCTTTTCGCTATCTTAGTTTGTGGCATTGGTGCGCAATGCCAACACAGTCATAATTGTCCCCTACCCAAAGTTCCAGTACCAGAATTGAACTCGGGAAGACAGTGGTAGAGGTACCTATTATACCACTTGGGTATCCACCACTTTTGCACAATAATTTTCTTCTAAAGACTTTTCTTTCCACTTGATCTCACTTTGAGCAAATTTTTATAAAAAAAGCATTTAAATTTCCACTGCCGTCTGGCTATGATCTTTTCTAAAAAAATGCCCGTGAATCCATCAGCAGCTGCTTCAATGTGGGTAGCATTGCTCCACCGCCTAACGTTTACCACCAAGAGGGCAAATGCATTCACACAGGGCCAAACACCCACTGTCTTCTTTAGGCCGTTTTGTTTTCCAATGGGACTTAGCGCTCACCTGGCGCTCATACACCCTTCTCCCCCCATCCTCTCACCCTTCCTCATTCCAACATCCAAATTTTGCCTAAGTCTCAACTATGGCCGTTTGTTCCCATATGCTGGCAAGGCAATTATTGAATTAGCCACAACTGCATTTGTGCCACTTGGCTTTACCAATTTCTGCCCATTTCAGGGCTATTTTAATGTTGGCTTCCAAACAAAGGAGTATGCTGCAGCAGCGGCTTCTACTCCCTTAATTTACAAAAACATTCCTATCCCTACCACCCTAACTTGCCTTCTTTCAGATACCAAATTGATGGTGCCCTTCACATCCCTCCTATCTCACCTACCACCCCACTTATTATTTGATCAATTAATGGTGGGGCTTCTGAAATATGGGACACAGCCTAACCTTGTCTTCGCCGTTCCTTCTGTAGCAGATCGCCTTGCTTCACCTCGCGCCACTGCCACCATAATCCACACCATCCTGCCATAGCCCAACAAATTCCTCCTAAGCTCATATTGCTGCAGCACCTGAGCATTTCTTTTGGGCTAGATTGAATAATGATCACCAAATTTGTCATCTCTATTTAAGAATTGACTATTTCAAAAAAATCTGACCCAAGCCACTTCCTCTGGTGTGGCTTCTGAGCCATATTTTGTGTATTTTGAATGGGGCGTTTTGTTGCCCCTCCCACTCAGTGTTCTTGTACAATGGGTCAGAGTGAGAAATCAGCTTTTACCAAATCCACCCACTCTACCACACCCAATTTCACCCATACCAATCAGAACCACTCCTGGACCACCATTTGGACCCAAGCAGCCCAATTGACTACTGCCACCCAAAATCTCCATCCACTATTTTTGTGAACCAAAATTTATGGGAATTATTGGCCGAGATTGACAAATCAGGTAACTTTGTCACCAATGGGGACTCCAGTGAACCTCTCAGCCTGCTCATTGTGTTTAAGCTAATTTTTCAATTCTCATTTAGACAAATCCCCATCCCCTAAGCGATTCACTCCTAAACCCATTGACATCCCCTACCAAAGTGACCAACAGCTCACTTTAGCAGCAGTGGCCTCACCCTAATGCCCAATCCTATGTAAAGCGGTGGCCCACCCATTATTCACTTCCACCAGGGGCTGAGCATAGTTGAGTTCCCCCTGATTTCTCCAAAAAAGCACAGGAGTAAAAAACTAATTGGCCATTGAAGCCATTAGTGCGGACATGCATGTGGCACAGTTAACAGATTTTAACCCATCTGCAAAAATTGCCTGACAAAGTCTCATCAAATTTTCACAACTCCTGAAGCCCGCATTCAAGCTGAACACCAAGTAGCGGAATTTGTTGAGGCTGTCTACCAAGCTGATATTGGGAAGGTAAATGACTTTTCATCCACCCCCACCCCCACCACGCGGATGCCCCCACACCCTGGCTCTACACTTTTGTCCGTTTCTACAACTTCAATTAAAATTACCAGCTTAATATATCTCTAGAAGAGCTTCCTGACCCCCCTCACCCTCTGCAATAATGGGTTAGCATTATTCCGCTCCCCACTTGGTTGGAGTTTTTTTGGTTTTTATTTTAATTAATTTCGGTTTTGATCCATTTGATTCTTTCATTCTGTTCTTTTGCTCATTGTGTATTGGTAATGTCCATCCCCTGGTTGGAGTATCTCAAATAAAATACAAATAAATTTTTCTCAAGATTAGGGTATTGCAAAACTGGTTTTTTATCCAGCATGGTCCACAAGGCATTAAAAGCATTTTGATAGTGTTCAGTCCAGTCAAAGGTGGCGCTTTTCTTCAAAACTTGAAGAGTGGTTTCCCAATACAGATGAAGTTAGAGTTAAACTGTTTGTAGCAACTGGAAATCCCCAAATACACCTAAATAATTCGCTTTTACCTTACTGAGTCATCTTAAATATAGCTTCCACCTTTGCTGACTGAGGTTTAAGCCCTTTTGAGTCACATTGACTTAAGATAATTAACTGCTCCTCGAAAAAATGTCACTTTCAAGTTTTTATTTTGAGTTATTTTCAGAAAGTTTACGGAACACTTGTTCTAAGTGGTTTGATGCTTTAAAATCCTCCAGAACACATTGATATTGTCAGGGTAGACTAGATCACAGGACAGCTTCAGATTACCTAAGATGGTGACCATAGCCTGCTGGAACGTAGCTGGGCGTTTCTCAACCCTTGAGGCATACACGTGGGTTGGAAGAGCCCTTCAAGGTTATTATGGTGCATTTTTCTCATCCTGTCACTAAAACTCATTATACCAGTACCTCAATATCATTTCATTTACAGAAAAATAACCCCTCAAAGCTGATCTAAAGTGCTTCATTCCTCAGAAGTGGATATTGATCCTTCTTTATGACGTTAATAAGCTTCTGGTAGTTAACGACCACCTGGCTAGTGCCATCCTTTTTCTTAACAATAAGCACCGGCATGACCATGGACTCTCAGACAGCTCTAAAACCCCCAGTTTAACCAAAATGCCTACCTCATTGAAGACAACATCCTCCGCAGCTTTTAAACGCCAAATAGGCTGTTATTGAATGGGAGGATGATCGCCAGTTTTTAACCAATGCATGACTCCATTTGCACATCCCAAATTGTGGTCATTTTATGCGAAAATTCCATAATATTTTTCAATTAGAAACATCACCCTATCCTTCTACTCCTGCGACAGCCCAGTTAGAGCTTCACGCTGAACTACAGTCATTACGCCAAATAAGGGCTTTACAGGTGGCCAAAGTCGTCCTAAGACCCAAATTTAATATATGATGCACCTCATCAATAGGAGCAAGGTGGAAATAAGCTCACAATTGGTCCCTTTAGACCATTTTAGACTCCTTCTGTAGGTCTTCTATAAATAATTTCATTTTACTCATTCCTGGTAACAGTAGTTTAGGAGCCACATGGGGTTTGAGCTGCGATTGTTGATAGGGCCCCATAAATTCCTCATATACCCTTCCAGGGTGTCTGTTTTGAGCTTTGTCCCTAGTATGACATAATGCAACAAAGGTATACTTATGGCTCTCGCAGCCCATAGTGAAATGCCATTGTAATCACAAATCTAGTTAAGCAGAGCTTTGGTTCTTCGCTTCATCTGCTGATATTGAACATAGGTCACCCCATCGCCATACATCAAATTAATTTGATAGGAGAAAATAGGGTCCTTTGGTACTCTTCTGGAGTTAAAATAGTTGGGATTTGTTGTCCCAGGATATTAAACGTTTCTTTCGCCATATTGACCACTGCCCTGAATTGCCGCATGAACGTGGCCACAAACAACTTGTCGTAATTATTATCAGGCAGAACAATTGCTGTTGTGGAAGCTCTGAACAAATTAAACCTCAGGATAACGCGCTGTAAGCGCCATTCAATACAGTGCTCTGTGCCTACGCAGTCCCATAAACTACTTAATGTTACACCTTAGGCTTCAGCTGAAGATTAGCGAAAAACTTGGTGGATATTATTTTGACTGGAGCTCAAGTATCTATAATAGCTCAAATTTTTTATTCTGAATGTAAATATCACAGTATTTACGCTACAAGAAGAACCGTTGCTGAATGTTACATGAACATCTAAAGGCTTTTTACCAAGAAAAATTGAAAATACTGGCACTGACATGAGTTACTCCTGGCAAATTTTTTTCTACTGGAATCACTTTTCCACCCCCACTAGGATGATGATGTCCATTGAGGCTCTGATTTCGTCTGTTCCGCTTTGCTCAAGGATTTGGCCTTCATAAAGCTTTTTCACATCTCAGCGAAACTCCAAGTCTGTATTGTTATGGTCACTCTCTTGGTTTGAGGCCAAGATATTGTGTTAATTTTGTTGTTCTGTTAAAATGTTGGGTGAGTAATGGGACCAACGCAAAGCGACTTATAAGAATCATCAGGGACAAATAATTTTTATTAGTAAAGGTAAGGCTTATCTCTACTCCGCTTGAATTTTCATTTTTGATTAGGGTAGGTATTTTACATGAACATTCATTTTGCAAGGGCAGTTAGCCGCATAGAGGCCTATTTGGCCACACAAGAAACAAGCATTTGTAAACAGCTCTCATCTCTGTATCACACTCAAAATTTTGGTCAGTAATTAAATGAGAAATTTTAATTCGGCTGAGGATGAGCCAGTTGAGCATAAGGAGGACAGAAAACTGACAATGTATTAAGTGGACGAATATTACCCAGCGGATTATAACTGAGACGTTGTGGTCCATTTCCTGATGGGGATTTGGTGGCGGTAAGGGCTTTCTGTTCCATGTTGGGCGCACTAAAAGTGACAGAGAGAAGGTATAGGTAATTAAATATTAGTATTAACTCCACTTCTCCTTGAATAATGTGTGCCATATCGTTATACAGCTCTTGATATTGCTTAACAGCCACCGTCATTGCTATGCCCACATCCTCGTTGGTTATGATATATGCTCCCACTAACATGTGAGCCTCGGCCATAGATTGCTCTGTGAACTCTACCATGGACTAGTCCTTTTGATTCTAATGTCAGAAATTCTGCCTTGCGCTGCGCCATCTTCGCCATACCCCAAAACAGATGGATCACGGTCTCCTTCATATCTTGATAAAATATGGTACTACTCTTAAGGTAATATGTGACCAGTTTGGTGCTCTCAACATTTAATGAAGATAACAAAAGTTTAGCCTTGCGCAGGTCCAATGCTCCTTCCACGGCGAATATAAACTGTTTGAGTATCCATGCATGTTCACATCTCTACTGAAAGGTGGCATCTTCTTGATCCATACAAACTCTAATTAGCTCTGTGCTCTGGGCTCAAGGAGCAGACAAGTTAGGTTCAGATTGGCTAAGGGAAATTTTATGTCCACATGACATAATAGTGCGGACCAACTCCAAAGATAAGGCTGAGCGCCAGGAGGCCTAGAGGGTGAAGCTACAGGCCCTTCCTGACCTAAGGCACACTCTGGACCAATGCTGGGTTTGGGTAAATATGCCCAGGTTGGGACTAGTGGTGTGCCAAACGCCCATCCCCCTGACGTTGAGCCAGGCGTTAAAATGAATGATCTACTGAATAAACTTAGACGTTTAAATTTTGGTTTATCAATAAATGGGGTTTCAAAACCTGTTCCATTTATGAAATAACGCGCTTGGGTCAAATTTAACTTCAATTAATCACTCGAGTGAAGTCAGTTTTGGCCTATTCAACTAACTCAGATGGCAGTTTTGCCCTATTGGTGAGTCAGTGCTTAGGCCAACTGCGGCATAACCCCTACTCCTCTGTTTGAGCTTAAATACATTTTCCCTGACCAACATTCCTTGTTGGTCGACTTCACAAATAAACCTTTTCCTGTTTATGGTTTTAAATTTTTATGATATTTCAAATGCTCCTGTGCGCAAACCTCTTTGAGGAGGTCTCACACTCCGTTACCCTTGTATTTGCAAGTATGTTGCAGCTCTCCCCTCGTGCACCATTTGTTTACACAGGTTCCCTCCAACCTGGGTCGTTTAGCCCCTTTCAATATGTGCACCGCGTCACCTTTAATGTAGTTTTTATAATAATATTGCAATTTTATGCCTCAGCTGTTATTGCTCCAGCACCTCTCTCCTGAGCTCTAATAACATTCAAACTAATGGCTAGTTCCCTGGCGTTGGCCATGTGAACCGCGCACTGCCACGCTAGGAACAGGAGAAGTATAGACACTCTCCTTACATTAGTCGACCAATCATTTTTCCTTAGGTGCACAAATTTTTCTGTGTGGATCTTTACTGATGTAGAAACAGTGGCCGTCAGCAGTGGGCTCTGGCTGTCATTAGCTGTATCACTGTTTCCTCTATTTCCTGAAGGTTGGAGCAACTTGGCGTTATTATGGTTGCCTCCAGCTGAAAAGTATCCATCCTTCATGTTTTTACCTGGTGGATTTGAATGCTTTGAGGTCCAGAAGTTGTGATTCCCTAACTTTCTGCTGAATTTGTCATTATCAGATTAATATAAATGATTTTTTTTTTTTCCTTAGCATTCAGCCTATGCTGTTGGAAATGGCGCAGATGGGCTTGGGGATGTTGGCCATGGATAACATCGGGCATACTATCACAGTTCAAGGGACAGGGTCATTTTCATCTAAAAACGTATTTTATAAAGAAAACTTGAGATATATCTCTGAACCATATTGACCCTCTCATGGCTCAGATCTGGAACCCATTCCTGTGTATGGTATCACATCAGAATCTCCCCGTTCAATCTCTTCCATGATTCGCAGCACTTAGGAAGTTAAAAAGGAATTGCGCTTACAATATGAAAACGTTTATGCACCTGCAGAAGACATGGAGAAGTATGTGGCCTCAGTAGTAAGAGTGGCCAACCATCCATCCCCCTTCTTTGATTCCCAAACCTACCCATATGGTTTGCTCAAGGCAGAAGAAAAATTAGGCAAAGTAAGGGCTTTTTCTGCTTTGAAAGAATCCCACTATGGACACTTCCTCTTGACTGCTACCCTCACATCCCCTTTGGGGAAGTTCAGCACAACCATTTTAGTGGATACCGGTGCTACAAATAATTTTATCAACCAAGATCTGGCTGACTACCTTGAGTTGAGTTACTCACCAGATGGTATGGCTAGAGGTGGGAATTCTCAAGGTATCCCTACGTTGAGCTTCATAGGGTTGGTGGACTAACAGATGGGCGCCTATCTTCTGTCCAACCATTTTCAAGCTATCAAGCACCTCTTGTTCCCCAATATTTTGGGGGTTGAGTGGTGGAGAAAATTTGACGTCCGCACTAATTTTTAAGAAAACGCGCTATCCTTGTCTTTGGTAAAAGGTCACCAGTTAATTGTTCCCTTGTCAGAGGATAATGTCCAGGGCCCATTACCTCATTGGCCCAATGTTCCCACACCTTATCTTACTCCTTTGCTGAAGAACCCCTTCTCAGTGGTTTCCTTACCTTCCAATTTGGAGGTTTTGGAATCCTCTTTTGATGCAGCATCCGCCAATGCAATCCCTGAGCACTCTGAGTTTGATTGTGACTTCAAGTTCACGGTGGATCTGGTGCGTATATCTTCCCCCATTTACTCAAAAACTGTCCGGGAGGAAGAGACGTTGGATGTGTGGATGAAGGAACAGTTGGCCAAAGGTGCGATTTTTCAGCGCACCTCCCCTGTATGCTCCCCCCTACTCTTCGTGAAGAAGTCTGAGGGTACTTTACACCCCTGCGTAGACTATGGTAACCTCAATAACGTTACTGTACCAGACCTCCATCCTATCCCTTTGGATTCACAGATTGCACGCTATGTGGTGAAGGCGAAGGTCTTCTCCAAGCTGGATTGCCTCAATGCATTTAATCAGATCCGGATTAAAAAGGGGCAAGAGTTTTTGACCGCATGCTGTACCAAAAAAGGGATCTTCCAGTTTTGGGTCATGCCCTTTTGGGCTTAAGAATGCCCCTGCTATCTTTCAAAGCCGCATTGATGCAGCGTTGGGGGACCTGTTAGGGATATGCGCGGTCGCCACCATAAATGATATCCTGATGTTCTCCCCTAGTTAGGAGTCCCATGCAGTTCACCTTTGGCAAGTGGGGAATTTTTGAAGCAGCCAGCCTTACATTGAAAATTTCTAAAACGAGTTTTTAAGTCCCAGGTCAGTTTTCTGGGCAGCGTCATGTTTGACCAAGGTCACATGATAACACCTGACAAGGAGAAAACGATTTGTGAGTGGCCTACCCCCACCTCAGTTAAGGAATTAAGGAGATATTTGGGACGTGCACGTTCCTAAAGAAGTTCACCCCCAATTTATCTGAGGTGGCGGCTCCCCTATACAAGGCTAGCGGTGACAAGGTGCTTCAGTGGTCCCCCATTTTGGGGGATGCTTTCCAAGCAGTGAAGTGCACCCGGTTGTCCATGACTGTCCTTTGCCATGTCGACCCTTCAAAGGAGTTCATTGTGTCTATAGATGCCTCCAACTTCGCCATAGCGGCTGCCTTGTTACAAGTAGGCGAAGATGGTATAGAGCATCTTTTGGGATTTTTTTCCATAAAAATGTCTTTGCCAGGGTTGAATTACGCCATTTACGACAAGGAGTTACTTGTAGTGGTGGAGGCACTGACATATTGAAGTCACCACTTGCATGGCTCTACCCAACCATTCTGCATGCATACAGACCACCGTGCCTTGCTGTACTACCGCGCTTCATATGTCATAACCCCACGGCAGACCCATTGGCATGAGACCCTTGCCCAATTTTCATTCATGTATGAGTTTACCAAGGGCAAGGATAATGGTTTGGTGGATACTTTGAGCCGCAACCCTGCTTTAGCCCCTGACCTCAAGGAGGTAGAAGTGTACAATGCCCAGGTTATGATTCCTACAAGTAAAATTATGTCGCTACTTCCCTCACCCCTGGTTAACAGGCCAGCGCTTGCACCTCTGGATAACGCGGAGGAATATGGTATGTTCAGAAAGGTCGTTATTTCTCAGCCACTGTAGGGCGAATGTACCATGGTACTTGCAAAGAGCGCTTCAATTCAAGAGTATCTATCCAGGGGCTATCATATAAAAGATGAGATTGTTTAATTCCATGGACGCCTCTGGGTACCAGCTGGACCACTGCGCCTGGAAATCATCTGGTACCATCATGATGGAATCACCATTTTTCATCCTTGAAAAGTAAAGACTTTGGAGTTGATACGCCGCACCTACAATTTGAAGGGCTTGCCTGCTCAGGTGGGGCGTTATTGTAAGAAGTGCCTGTTATGCAACAAGATGAAACCCAATCTTCAACCTTTAGCTGGGTTGTTGGGACCAGTACAAAAAGCTGATGAACCTTGGACTTCCTTCTCATTTGATTTTATTGTGGAACTACTTGTCTCTGATGGTTATGATGCCATCATGGTGGTGGTGGACCGTTTTACGAAGTTCGCTCAATTCATTCCTTGCAGAACCACGATAACCACAGTGGAGATGTCTAGGCTTTTAGTCACCAATGTGTTTGCTCTCCATGGTGTTCCCCGAGAGATTATCAGTGACTGGGGACCCCAATTCAACGACATCTACTGGGAAGAGTTGTGTAAGACTCTTCAGATTCGCCCTTGTCATTCAACTGCCTATCATCCCCAATCAGATGGGCAGACTGAACAAGTGAACCATTATTGGAACAGTTCCTGCAGTGTTACACCGCCGCAGATCATTATATTGGGCTTCTCACCTTCTTATGGCCCAGTTTAACTACAACAATACCTTGCACTCTTCGATCAGTTGCTCCCCATTTTTCGCTAGCCATGGCTTTAACCCCGCCTTTAGCATGGAGACCAGCTGTAGGTATAAGGTGGAAGCGGTGGTGGACTTTGCCAAGACCATCAAGAAGGTCTACAAGGGGGTTTCCACAAGCTTGGAGGCGGCAATGTAAGTGTATAAGGAGAATGCTGATGGGAAGCGCTGAGTGGGTCCAGCATACAAGGAAGGAGATCTCGTGATGCTTGATGCTCAGAACATCCCTATCCAGGAGCCATGCAAGAAGATAGGTACTAAGAGGATTGGCCCTTACCGCGTTGTTAGAAAGGTGGGCTATGCCTCATACCAGCTTGATTTTCCCCCTTCATTTCAGATCTTCTCAGTGTTTCATGAGAGCAAACTCACATTGTTCGAGGGCCCCCACCAGAGACTCCCAAGGCTTATCTTGTGGATGGGGCTCCAGAGTGGGAGGTGAAAGAGATAGTTGCCTCCCGCCGCGTTAAAAGAAGACTGAGTACCTGGTATCCTGGAAGGGCTTTGACGCTGCAGAAAACAGTTAGGTTACAACGCGTGACTGTGTACATGCCCAAGATCTGATTGACGTCTTCCACCAGCGTTTTCCCCAGGATTCTGGATCCCAACTGAAACTGATCGTTGCCGCCATGAAGTTGGCCCCTGCCCACAAGAACTTTTCCCTTGTGCAAGCCCATGGAGGGGGTGATCCCCATCGGGAGGAGATGATAATGTCATGTACACATGACATATTTGTGGGGACCATTTCAAAGATAAGGGTGGGAGCTGGGAGGCCCAGATGGTGAAGCTACAGGCTCTTCCTGACCTGAGGCACACTCTGGACCAACGCTGGGTTTGGGCAAAATATGCCCATGTTGGGACTAGTGGTGTTCCAAACGCCTAGCCCCTGACGTTAAGACAGGCATTTAAACAAATGATCTACTTAATTACCTTAGACAGTTTGATTCAGTTTGTCAAGGAACGGGGTTTCAAAACCCATTCCATTTATGAATAATGCGCTTGGGTCGAATCCAACTTCAATCAATCACTTGAGTGAAGTAGGTTTTGGCCTATTCAACTAACTCAGATGGCAGTGTTGCCCTATTGGTGAGTCAGTGCTTGGGCCCACTGCGGCATAACCCCTATTCCCATGTTTGAGCTTAAATACATTTTCCCTGACCAAAATTCCTTGTTGGTCGACTCCACAAATAAACCTTTTCCTGTTTATGGTTTAAATTTTTATGATATTTCAAATGCTCCTGTGCGCAAACCTCTTTGAGGAGGTCTCACACTCCGTTACCCTTGTATTTGCAAGTACGTTGCAGCTCTCCCCTCGTGCACCATTTGCTTACACAGGTTTCCTCCAACGTGGGTCGTTTAGCATCTTTCAATATGTGCACCGCGTCGCTTTTAATGGGGTTTTTATTATGAAATTCGCAATTTTATGCCTAAGTTTTTATTGCTCCAGCACCCTCTGCTGGACTCTAATCAATTTTCACTTACAGCTAGTTCCCTGGCGTTAGCCTGGTGTACCGCGCACTGCCACCCTGGGAACAGGAGAGTTATAGACACTCTCCTTACAGGAAACATCTTCTTGTGCAAGAATAGGGTTGCAAGGCCAGTAGCGAATCTGCTGTAGTTGACTGGGAAGAGTTTGGATTGGTGAAAGGGACTGAAATGCCAACCAGGGGGTACTTAATGGATGAACTGGCATATTTATTTCCAAAATCACTAAAGCCACGCTTTTACTTCCTTTGACAATCTGTGCAGCGAAAAGTTTGCCTATTATCTGCTCAGCTTTGACTTAATTGCAGTGACACTGCACATCTCTCACCGCATGCCTAAGATCTTTGTCAGCGCTACAGTTCTCTGGACTGGCGCTGAGGTTTATAGATGACTTGAAGCTGGAAAATTCTGAAAGAGCACTGAGAAGGAAATGGAAAATAATGGGTTAGAATACCAAGTACTTTATTAAGTCAAAAGATTTTGATATTTATAGGGTGCATTGGGACTTGGTGCCTCTAGGATCGTCGGGGCCTCATCCATTCAGGATCTTTACTGATCTTCTAGAATGGCCTCCTCATGGGCATCCTCAATGGATTGTGTCACACACCTGACCGAATAGGTGGAAAAGATGCCCCACGTGACTCAGGAATAGGGCAGGAAGATCCTGAAATTAGTTTAGCTTGGTTAGGTTTGATAACTGATTCAGCATGGCCCAATTTGAAAGTGGGGAATTTTATTTGATCATTTTCTCGAATTATGACAACGCCCCCCTCAAGATCCTGTCATAGGGGGAATATTGCTGCAGGAACTGGCCATGCACCCAATTTACTAAGGTCCCTTGGTTGACATCAGCAATGGAGTACTTGGACTTCACCATATAAATAACTTTATAGGGTACAGACCAAAATACATTTAGCTTATTCTGTTGGCCTCCAGGTTAATGATAAAAGAGAATGAGGTCACCTAATTGAAAATTTGGTAAGGAGGGTCATATGAGATTAAATCAGGATGTCTCTCTTCCATTGGTGGTGATAATGCCTTGAGTGGCTTGGGTTTGAAGCCGGACAATTTCATCAGTAGATCCCTTATAGTTAATTTGGAGTTCTCAGGTGTGGAGGCTTTGAGCAGTAGCTGGACGCTACATGGTCACTGAGTTGCACGCTCATATAGGGCTTCGAATGGGGACATCTTGATACTCAGTGATAGCTCACCCTGCAGGCAAGCGAGGCACTGGATAGATAATGGTTCCAACGGGCAGGATCTGAGGCATCTAACTTCCGTAGGATAGAAATAAGTGTTCCATTAGCGCGTTCTACCACCCCATTAGTAGAAAGGTGGTAAGGGGCAGCGATACTCTGGGTAGTGCCAATTAAAGAAGTTTGTTCTTGTACTACCTGTGAGGCGAATTTAATCCTTTGTCCAAAAGTAAGGTCTGGGGGCACCCATGCTGGGTAAAAATGGAACAAACAAGGAAAAGAGCTGTGGCCTTGGCAGTAGCAGCGGTAACTGAAATTGCCTTAATCCACCAAGTTATGTGGTCTACAGCTAGATTATACTTGTGACCATGTAATCCTGTGGGAAGGGGATCACCATATCGATACTAACAACATTGAGGGGCCCAGTCAGGGCAACAAATGAGAGTTGAAATCAAGGGTTGGCTCAGACATGGGATTTAAAGGTCATAAAAGCCTACAAAACCTCTTGAATAGTTTCTACCATTTGATCCCAGGAGCATCATGACTTCAGCCATTCTTAAGTCTTAACTGCCCTGTGTCCCACAGTTGAATGGCCCTCCAGGATGGCATCAGTTCGAGAGGAGGGGAAGATATAAGGGAGCCACTTCTTGTTGACTTTCTTGTAGAGTAGCCCATCCTTTATTTGCGTGTCTCAAGTCATTTAGTAGAGTTCAGCTTGAACCTTAGTAGTTTCCAATTCCCAAGCTCAGGATGTCCTATCAGGTCATATAGATGATCTTCCTCAGGTTTAAAACTCCTAGCACTGGCATCTGAGAGAGACCATCAGCATTCTGTTGAATAATGTCAGCGCAATGGACGATGGTGAAATCGTAGCTTTGCAGTTGTAGAGCCCACCTGGCAAGCTGACTATTAAGGTTTTTCGTTTGTTGGAGCCACCGGACCAAGGAGTGGTCTGTAATAACAGTAAAATGGGTACCGTAGAGGTAAGGTCAAAGTGTTTGATGGCTAGTAGGACGGCTAGACATTCCCTCTCAGTGATGCTGTAGTTCAGCTCAGCTTTACTTAGCATCTTACTAAAATAGGCCACGGGGTGGATGAGCTGGTATTCATCATGTTGGGGCAAGCTAGCCCTGACAGCGACATCACTTGCATCCGTAAATAACAAGAAGGTTTTGTCAAAGAAATGATGAACTATAGCGGGTTTAGTACATAGAGCCATATGTAAAGCGTTAAAAGCCTGTTCATGTTCTGGCCGCCACTTGAATGGTACACTCTTCTTCAGGAGATAGAACAGTGGCTCAGATAGGTTGCAAACCGTGGGATAAACTGATGGTAATAGCCCACCATGCCAAGAAAGACTTGATTATTTTATAAGATTTGGGGGCATAACATCTTTACTATGGCGTTGACTTTGTTAGGTATAGGTGGATACCACGCTTGGAGACCTTGTGTCCTAAAAACTCTAGCTCAGGCTGGAAGAAAGAGCACTTCAAAAGCTTGAGCTTGACAGAGGCCTTTCTAAGCCGTTTGAAGACTTCCCTGAGATGCTCCACATATCCATTAAAGGTCTGCAAAAAAACGGTAATTTCAATCAGGTAGATGAGGATGCAAGAGAGCTTCAAGCCCCCGAGGATCCCATCCATGGCACGCTGTGAAAGTGGCTGGGGCGTTACAGAGGCCTAGGGGCATCCGTGTGGGCTCAAATAGCCCCTCATTGGCGATTAGAGCGCACTTGGCTCAGTCTTTGGGGTAAGATTAACCTGCCAATATCTGCTGGTGAGGTCCATGGCCAAAAAGTACTGGGAACTGGCAAGCAGACGGAGAGAATTGTCAATTCAGCAGAGGATAACTGTCCTTCTTGTCGATGGAGTAAAGTTGGTGTTAATCCATCACCACCTGGTGCTTGCCATCCTTCTTTCAAACCAGCAGAAGAGGGGAGGCCCAAGGAATAAGCAATGGGACCAGGAGCCCAGCGTTAGGTAGCTGTTTAAGTTCCACCATCACCTGGGCCTCTTCAACCTTGCTCTTTAAGTAAGGCTTGGAATGAAAAGGGTGAGCATCCCTGGTTTTCACGTGGTGGAGGACTCTGCTCATTCTTCCAAACTCATAGGTTGAGGTTGAGATAAGGTCTAAGTATTCCTCCAACAACTCCTGGACTTGTGTCGCTGCTTGTCTAAGAGGTCTTTCCCAATATTAGTGTCAACCAGGATAACTGAGGGTGGTGACTCCAAGCTGAAATTGCCAAGTCCCCAAAGCTTCAAACATTGGCAAGAGCCCCTATTGGTAATAAGCGTACATAAGCGGCGGGACTTTTTGGACCTACAACTTGGGTTTGTCAGTAAGGTTGGCTACCAACACTGATATAAATATGGCATACGCTGGATCAAGGATCCTAGGGCAGGTCAACACTTCCTTAGGAGATGGGTTGTCTAGGCCCCAGATTTCCAATAGGTACCCCGAGGGAATGTTGACATGGACATGAATGTCAGCAATGACTTGGGACTTCGGGTGTACTGTGGTCGCCCTGGATAAATAGATTGGCATGCCTTCCTTTCCATCAACAGCAGGAGTGGGTAGATGGACTCGAGAGCCCCTAATATGATACTTGAGCTGATTGATTTGGCCTTCATTCTCCAGTATACAGGCTCAGGCTTTGACCTCCATCTTATATTCATGAGTAGTTTCAAATATTAGAGGGACTGATTTCCTAGTAGGAAGAGGAAACTGCCATCATAATGGAGTACTGCGGAATAGTCTCAAAGGAACTGAGTCCTGAGGAGCAGGTCATAACTGAGGTTGTCTAGCGCAACTGCAGGGGTGTTCCCAGCAAGTTTTCAGAACTGTAATGGTAAGAAGGAATTAAGCTATAGATTGGGTACACTGCGGGCTGGCTGTGCCATATTCCATGTAGTGGGGCAGGTCTGGAGCGATCTTGACCTGTTTCATCAACTTGGAGGATATGACGTTCACTGGGAGCCACTATCAACTATGGCGAAAAATGGAATCTTGTGGACCCAGATGGTGACTCGGGTAACCAGACTTCCAAATTAGGGCAGCAACGTGAGGGACATGGGAGGATCATCAGAAGAAGAGTAAGCATTATCAACATCTTTATTGTTATCAGATAATAAAACTCCTTCTTCTAGTTGACAGCTTCTGGTTCATTCAAGGAGAATACTTGAGGCTGGGTAGGGATGTCAGCATGAAGTGCCTCATCCTTCATTCTGATAGCCCAATTCCCGCCTCCTCGGCAAGTCATTTCCAGCAGAACTAGGCACTATGTCTGAAACCATTACAGTAGATGCATTGAGGTTGTGTATTCTTCTGATTTTCAACCACATGGAGCTTGGGCGGTTAGAGGGGCCTGTATACGTAGCCTTAAAGTGTAGAGTTGTTGCAGGGATCTTTTTGAGTGCTTCCTTGATCTCTCAAGTACAGGTAAATACATTATTATGCACAATTATATGCATTTGAACCTCATGATATGATCCTAAGGCAGAAATGACAGCGGTGATAGCATCGTCCAGGGTGATATGATTCGTCATGACCAAGGGTTGTGCTTGGGCATAAAAATGGTTGGCAAACTCCATGAGGTTTTCCCCTTTATTCAGTCAGATGACCATGAATGCTTGCATTTTGATTGGCCAGAGTTTGATTGCTGCCAAAATCTTGGATCAAGGCTGTACAGACCTGTTCCCAGGTGTTACACTCTTTCAAATGGAGGGTCATGATTTCGTGGGTGGTGCTGTCTAGGCAGGAGTGGATATGCTTCACCCTCTGCTGATGGTGGCCTCCTCCATGAAACTCTCATAGGCATATAGAAAGGAGGCGATACTATCCCATCCAGGGGTGAACCTTTCCTTAAAACTAGATTTAAAGTTAGCTACGATGGGAGTGGAAAGGGTGTTAATGCTGGGATGGGTACCAGCTCCGAGATCTCAGCTTCAACATAGTCCTGAGGAGCCCGCTGATCCAGTCATCGCTGCAAGCCTTCCAAGTCCTCTTGGATGTAGTCCCAATATTGGCTGATGGTGGAAGCAGAAGCCTTATTGGCAACCTGCTCTTTTAGGGATTGGATATCGGTGTTCTTAAGGTGGAGCTGGCTTTTAAGGGTTGTCAACTGAGTTTTGAACCATTGACAAGTTTGTTCAAGCTGGGAGATCTGAGCGTCTGTAAGCTTAGTGAAGGCACTGAGTTTATCCATCTCATCTGACAATACCTCAATAGAGACCTTGGGGTCAAGGGGTACTTCATCTAATCAGAGTTTGACCCCATCACCATATTTTGGATTTGATCACATAAGGCAGCCAGGGCTGTTATCACATCCCTTCGCCAGGGTTCTTTGGGTTCATCAGATGTTAAAGGCCTGGGTGCCCTTATGGTCCGTGGGGTCCTTTGGGTTCAGCTGGCCTGACGCACCTGGGGGCTTCAGGCCCCTAGATCCTTCTGGACCTGCACTCATGGAGGGGTAGTCATAATAGGCCATCTCTCCATAGTGCTGTTGCAGGGATTGTATCAATTCTTTGAATTGGAGGAGATGCTGATTCCAAGTCGCCTCAAGTAGCTAAGCGTTTTAATGAAACTGCTCCTCGAGGTATCCAGATATTCCAATGTCTAATACTACAATTTGATCCTAGATCTTATTGATCAATCGCCAGTTATCAAAAATAGCTTTGCGGATGTCACGCATAAAGGAAGAGGTGGCATCATAGAAGTTGATGTATGAGTGTAAATTCTGGGTGAGTCCCAGTTGCCAGGAGATCTCCTGATGGTGTAACCCGACCAGATGAAGTAGGTGATGGATAGCTGGGTGGACAAAGTTATTAAGGTAGCATTCAGGCCCCAGGGCAAGTTCTCCTGCCAGTAGTATGGCTGAGGTGTAGAGGTCCTGAAAGTATAAGGTATGGGTGAGGCACGGTAGCAGCTGGAGTGGGTGCCCACAGAGTAGGTGCTGGTTATCAGTTGTTGGACGACATCAACGCGGTTTTTGTACTGGAGTTGGTATTGGCTCCCGCCAAGGGAGGGCATCAAGAGTTGGAAGGCGGCTCGAAATTCTAGCCTCTCTGGCTGTGAGGGTGGTATTGCGTATCATGAGTTATAACCCATCGAGTAATGCTTCTCAATTGACCAGTCAATTAGTCTTCAGGGCTGCTAGTATTTTCCATTTTTGTGATAGACGTTTTCACTTAGGACAGCTAGGATCTCCCTGTGGTGAGCACCACTTTTGTTGGCGCTACAGTTCTCTGAACTAGCGCTGAGGTTTGTAAGTGGCTCAAAGCTGGAAAATTTAAAAAAAGAGCACTGAGAAGGAAATGGAAAAAAATGGGTTAGAATACCAAATACTTTAATAAGTTAAAAGGTTTCGATATCTATAGGGTACATTGGGACTTGGTGCCTCCAGGATCGTCGGGGCCTCATCCACTAAGGATCTTTACTGATCTTCCAGAATGGCCTCACCATGGGCATCCTTAATGGATTGTGTCGCCCACTTACCAAATGGGTGGAAACGCCGCCCCACGTGATTCAGGATTAAGGAAGAAGGATCCTGAAAGTAGTTTAGCTTGGTTAGGTTTGACAACTGATTGAGTATGGCCCAGTTTGGAAGTGGGGAATTCAATTTAAAAGTTATCTCGAATTCTTACAATCTTTAACTTCTTTTTGTGATTTGTGGCAGAAGTATCACTCTGTATTTATTTTACGCTTCATTTCCTGAAGCCATATGAGGTCATCCTTCAACATGCCCTGCATTCTTATGTTCTGCCATCCAGTGTCCTGAGCTTGTCAGTTTGCTTCATCCACTTGATTAATTAAAGCTGCTTGTTCACGCACCAGCTCCTCATTAGAATGTCAAATTTTTCTGAGCGTACTTACATTTTGCATACTCCAACGTCTCAATGAATGGAAGTTTACAACTCAGCCTAGAGCTGCTTGCCTAGAATTTGTCAGCTGATTAATCTAGCCTAGCAATTTTTCATATTCCCTGGTTGCCAAGAAAGAGCCAGTCAAATGGTCTGCAGCCCGCTAATTATTCCACTCAGATCAAAGTTGAGTAAAATTAATTAGTACTGCATTGGCATGATCAGTCACCCACCGCTCTAACAGGTAGCCTGATCCCTCATCCTAGCCACTGCCATGTTGATACCTTCAACCAGTTCAGAAATGCCACCATAAAGCGCTGTTGTACTACCCAATGTCATGACTTCCTGCATCCATTCACCCAAAGTCCACGCCAGTCTAATAAATTTCATATTACTCAGCGCAACTCATGGTTCAATTGTGGGACTTATCCGTGCAGGCAGGAAATCCATGACACAACCGTCTAATTTCACTAACTTCCCCTTTACATCTGAGAAAGAGTGGCCAAGGCATTTGAGTAAGAGGTGAGTGTTATTCTGTTACGCTTAAGTAAAACGCGTGAAATTGCCAGTTTCAATATTATGCTAGACCAACAAAATAAAAGTTTGCAGATCAAAGGTTGAACATAAGTGAACAGGTATTTCTCAACCCATGGGAGCTGAGAAAGCGAGACAAACCTATAGTGGTAGCATCATAATAAGACATATGGATTCATAACGTGCTTCTTGGTCACGTGGATTATAAAACAGGCTCATGGCATGTTCACCCACATCTCCTTCATAGAGGCGATGACCCCACAAGAGCCATTCCATGGTACTTCACAGTTGCTGAGGGGTTACGTTTGTAAATCTTCCCTGATTTTCTGACTCTAATGCAGGACAAGCTGCTAACTGCGCGTCAATCCTTGTTTCCTCATCTCCTGATTTTGATACTGTCGATATAGTGCCAGTTCTTTGGTGGATATCTCCATCAGCTTGCTGAATATTGGTCGTGGGAACCTATTAGATTCTGAAATGAGTAGAGGGTCTCGTCATGATGCCCTGATTGCCATTATACTACAGTTTAGACAGTGGTCCCCTGTAGTATGCAAAACTGTTAACTTTTGGCTGTAATGATTAGATCCTCTAGGCTGGTTGCACAGTTTTAGCAACACTGAGCAACGGATGAAAAACATGAAGATCTCCAATTTTTGTAATCAACAATCAAGTAATAGATAAAAAGCTATTGTTCCAACGGATACCATTTTATTTCATATTAAATAATGGACTATTTCTGCTAACAATATCTTCTCACTTCTCTTCCAAAATACCTCTTTTTCCCATTTTCTCATTTGGCGCTTAATCTACAATTTTTTGGTCAACTTTGATCCATCAGCTTGTTAACTCTCTATTTATTACAATTTTAGGGGTTTCGTCCCATCATTGAGGCTTAGGCGAAATTACCTCTAATCACCAAACTATTCTCACCTCAATCAATTTGCTTCCAGTGACATAATATATTACCCATTTCTCATGGCTCACCTCAACTAATAATATACAATCTGATGAACATGTGGATTGTCATTCAGTCATACCATTTTCTTGACAAACATTAAGCTTAAATCTTGACCACTACTGTCACAGATTCGGCTAAGAAGAACTAAACTGGGCTCTTAGTCAGGGTTTGCAATCACCCAGTGGAGGCCCCAGAAGGCCAAAGGCATAGCGGTCCGAGAAACTAACAAAAGTGGGGTTTTATGGGAGACGTGAGGAAAGTAAAAGTTCAGTAATGTACCAAAGGCCCCTCTGCAAACCAGATGGTTGCTTTGGGGCAACCGCAAGTCTTTCAGGGGCAACTCCCAAGGGCGGGAGAGGCAGGGAGGATGACGACTCCTCCAGGGTTCACAGTTGTTGGCCTTCAGATTCAGATAGGGGAGCTTGCGCGCCAGCGAGGGATGGCACTGAGGCCGCCACATGATTAGAGATGTAATAGGAGGTATGGTAGGACCCCTGAGAGGGGTTGGGACTGAGTTTTCCCTAGAGGGGGCGCTCTAAGTCCTGCTGGCGGGCTGGGCCAGTGGCGGCAAAGGAGGCTGTGGAAGCCAAATCCATGAGTGGCAGGGTGGTGGCACTTGAGTGCTGCTCTAGAAGGGGAGCAGTTTCAGATGATTTGGCAAATGAACTAGTGGAAGGGTCTCTGTTTAACGGATGCATGAAAAAGAACAAAGCAGCATGTTCACCATAAAAAGTGAGGAGGATTATCACATTAACAATCTGCTGCCGCATAGCAGGATTGCGTGAATGGATAACCCAATCAGCAATCATCAGCAAAAGGACTTGGTGGTAGTTCATTTTATTGGATTAGATGGCAAAATATTTATAAAATTTAGGATGTAGATGGAGCCTGCGGCAAGCTAGATGTATAATTCAGATTTAATAAAACAAAAGAAAGAATAAATCAACAACTACCACCAGATGAGGTAATTGCCTTTTAGACTTGGCTGAATGCATGAGGGAGGTATCAAGGGATTGGTAATTTGAAGGTTGGTGGAGGGATTTGGTTGGCTGTCTCAGAGGGGAGTAGAAAACTGCTCCAAATATTAGCAATAGTCGAGAAAACCTTTGCAAATTTTACCGCATTCTTGGGGCCAAACCAAGTCAATACTACCAATCCAAATCCTGGTGGCTAGGTCAGCCTGTTCGCATAGTTTGGGTTGTCAGGATTTGTCCCATGAGGAAGGGGTCCTTGGAATAGATTATTTGCACTTTGAGCCAATCCCATGATTGGGCTACTCATGCGATCCAAACCCCATGAATCCATTCCAGAGCGTTGGGCAAATGGTCCGAGTTGTTTAGGCCCAGGTTCAAGATCTGAGCCATATCCTGATCTAATTTCTGAAGCAGGCCAGTCCAGACTGGCTCCCTCATTCTGAGAATTGCTGGCTAGGCTCTGATGTTGTGAACTTCTATTTTCCCAAAATTTGGATATGGTTTGTCTGGGGAGTGTGTGGTCCCAGAGGCCTCTCCATGCCCCCTGATGTGTGCAATTTACCTGCAGACCCCTTCTATCAAACCTACCAGGGTTGAAGAGGGGGGAAGAGGTGGGAGTTAGATATCTTTGGGTGGAAAAGCAGTCACCCAGCGCTCATCTATCACATGGCTAGGTCGCCCAGCTGAGACAGAGGGTCCACTGGAGCCTTGGGGCCCCTTTTCGTCTGGAAGGGGTGCTGATCTCTATCCAGTTGCAAGGGCTGGTCCCCAGGACTTACACAACCCTTTCCTTTTTTGACAGGGAGGATCCCACCCCCGGGGGCATGGACCAAAGCATAGTTCTTGTGGCGCTCTGGTAGCTTTATGGCCAGGATGGCCGCAATTTTCTGAGGAGGGCGGGGGGCTGTTGGGCGTGAGGCGTTGAATTCCTCTATCAGGACCTTGCAGTTTGTACAATTTCATGCGTTCACCCATCTGTTATCATATGAGGGTAACCTTTCCAGGCGACCTAGTACTAAATGGATTGGCGGGACCTTCAGGAAGCTAAAATGGTCTCCATTTCTGCTTCCTGGGATTCCGCAATTACGATTGGCTCAGGGGATGTTGGCCTTTCCCGCATAAAGGGGGTTAGGAGGGAGGTGTGGAAGACATTGTGCTGCTTCCAATATGTGAGTAGTATCAGGCGGTAGGCTCAGTTACCTAAATCCTTCTTGACCTTGAAGGTTCTGAGTATTTGGCTGCAGGCTTGTGGGTGGGGGCTTTCAGGGTTGGTTGCGTTTATCTAACATGACAAGGGAACCAACCATTATCTCATGCCACGGAATACACTTCTGATCAGCAAGCTTCTTGTAGTCCTCAATGGACTTTGTAAAGTGTTCACAAACCAGGTTGTACATCTTCCCAGAGAGCTTACGTGGTCCATGGCGGCGGGAACTGCTGAGGAGAGTTGGGGACCAATCTGGAAAGAGGTTATACCCCGATTGTCCTCAAAGGGGGAGAAGCCAGATGAGGAATGGAGGGAGTTGTTGTATGAAAACTTTGCTAGGGGTCAGTCCTTGGCCCAGGTGTCTTGTGAGGCCGTCACATAGCAAAGCAAGTACTGCTCCTGTACCTGATTCACCCGCTCAGTCTGCCCGTCAGACTGGGGGTGGTAGGCAGTGGACCTACAGGGCTCGATGTGAAGGAGGGTCATCAACTCTTCCCAGAACCGGGCTGTGAACTGGTGTCCCCTGTCACTCACTATCTCCTTGGGGAGACCAAACATGGCAAAGATATGGTTGACAAATAAATTTGCAGTCTCCACCACAGTAATAGAAGAGAGGCAGGGGATGAAGAGTAAAAACTTGGTAAATCGCTCTACAACTACCATTACTGCATCAGAGCTACAGGAGGGTGGGAGCTCCATGATGAAGTCCACCAAGTCTGAGGTCCATGGCCCATCAGCCTGCTGCAAGAAGTGTAACAGTACCTGCTTTCAATAACGATCTGATTTTGCCTGGGCGCAGGTGACACAATGAGAGATCCAAGTAGGAGTTTCATTTGAGGCTCCTGGCAAATTGTAGGTTCTCTTTATAAGATCTGCACACTTTTTGATACCAGGGTGCCCAACATTTTGGGGGACATAATGTTCCTCAGTGACATGGCTGCTTAGGGAAGGAGGAACCCAAATCTGATCAAAGAACCAGATTGTTCCATCCTGAAAGGTATATGGAGTTCTCTTGCGGTGCATGGACTCTAAGTTATCAAGAAGCTCGATCCCTTCTAGGCAGCAGGTTTGGGAAGCGAGGACACGTGGGAGGAGTGGAGCATCAAGTTCTACATCAACAAAGGATACAGTAAGGGGCCAACGAGATGTTCTGGGAGGGGGCACTACCTTCGTAAGGTCTAATGGGTCTTCCTCCCCATTGGGTGACAAAGAGAGGGGTTACGGCTAAGAATGTCTGTCAAAACGTTCAGGGGACCTTTGATGAATTTGTACTTAAAATGGAGCCCACAGCGGTCTTGATACATGTAAGTTTACCAATGTTCTAACTTCTGAGGTTTGCGGTAGTAGAGCAGGGCCTTATGGTCTGTCTGAACGGTAATTTTGTGCTGGGCGCCATGCAGGAGGTATCGCCAGTGGGTGAGTGACCACAAAACCACTTCTAGCTCCTTATCATATATTGGCCATGCTTGCTCTGTTGCGATAAACTTCTGGGAGTAGTAGGCCACTGGGTGCTCAGCTCCCTAATGCTCCTGTAGCAGCATGGCACCCACTGCCACTGACGAGGAATCAAAGGCTACTATGAAGGGATAGGAGGTGTCAGCATGCTGCAGGATGGGGGCTGTGAGAAACATCTCCTTGATAGCCTCAAAGGCCTGCTGGCACTCGGGGGACCATTTAAAGGGGTCATTCTTCCCATTGAGGGGGTGCAGGGGTGCTTCCAGTTGGGCAAGAGAGGGGGAAATTTTTTAAGAAAAGTTGAAGGTGCCAAGAAAGCTGCAAAGCTGGTTTTGAGCGGTTGGGGTAGGCCAAGACTGAATAGCCTCCAGCTTGCAGGGGGTACGGCATACCCATTCTTCAGGACAAGATTCCCTAGGAAGGTAACCTCGTCCTTGAAGAATTCGCACTTGGAGAGTTTAACAAGTAGCCCTGCCTTGTGGAGGTCTGCCACTACCGGTTTGAGGTCCCTGGCGTGTTGTTTAGGAGTGGGGGAATGGACCAAAATGTTGTTGATATAAGCCACCATTCATGAGAAGCTCAAGTCCCCCAACACATCATCAATGGGGCGCTGGAAGGTGGCAGGCGCGATCTTCAAGCTGAATGCCATCACTCTAAACTTGAAAATCCCCCACTGAGTGCAGATGGCTGTAAGTCACCTCTGTCCCCTCGCCACCCTCACCTTATTGAAGGCGTTCACCAAGTCCAACTTTGAGAAGATGCGAGACTTGGCAATGACCTGGGCGATGCTCTGCTCTAAGGATAAGGGGTATGGGTCAGTAATGGTAATGTTGTTGAGGTGACCATAGTCGACGCAGGGGTGCAGGGACCCATCTGATTTCCTAGCAAAAACTATGGGGGAGGCGACCAGGGAAGACTTCTTGATTGGCCACCCCTTCTCTAGCATCACGTCCAGCCAACTGCCTAGAGCCCTATACTCTTCCTCTGTATAGGGGTAGAGGGGCAGTTTCTTGACTAGGTCTACTGTCAGCTGGAATGTCAAATCGTATTTTAAGTGTGAGGGGAGCTTGAATGCCAGTGACATGTCGAAGATGGCCTTATATGGGGCTAGGAAGGAGGGAAAGTTCGGAGGGAGGTCAACTAGGATTGAGTCTGGTGGGGAGAAGGAACCTAGGGATTTGCCCTGGGGAAGAGTCTTTATCAAGGGAAACTCACCACTCAACTTGAGATTTTTTAACAATAAGGAGTTGGTTGCAAGATTGATGTGAACTTGCAAGGTGGCGCCACCAGCCCACCCCCAAAATTACAGGGTAGAGAAAGTCCTGTACCGCTGAGAAGTGGTCAGTGAATCCAAAGTTATGAACAGAGAAGTGTAATGGAAGTTGGATGTGGTAGGACATCATGGACTCTGACGGGGCTCTCGGGATGGATGAAGCTTCCTCCATTGTTAGGTCCAAGGACTGTGCCACGCTAAGGTCAATAAAGTTACCAGCCGCTCCAGTGTCAAGAAGGGCTTGCACTGCGATTTCCGCTGACTCCAAGGGAAAGAAATGGGAATACAAGAAGTACGCTTGGTCCTCTTTATTGGGGTGAGCCAAAGAAAGGGCAGCCAAGGAGGGGGCATGACCCAACATCAAGAGAGACGGACCTGGGGGAGCAAGGGTGGGGCTTGACTGATGCGGGGTCTTTACTACTTCCTCATCCCAAATGGGTATTTGAGAGTTAATGTGTACACAGACTTAACTCTCTTCAGGAGGGAGGAGGGGTCACCTGGGGGGGACAATTTCAACACATTGAGCAGACACCAAACACTGAGGGCTCAACGATCCAGCCTTCTGATATGGACTGGGGGACAGCCGTACCATAGACAGGGGATCCCCTGGGGGAGAAACCAAGTCGACCACCAAGGGGGAGCAAAGGGCAGCTAGACCAGGGGGCACAACCTGTGACCGCAACCACTGGAAGGGGGAGGTGTGGTACAGGGTGCCTCAGGGACTGCGATAGGACATGCGGGGTTGGTCAAGGGCCTGGCCCCAATTTCACGGACCACAGAGAATGTGATCTCTAAGGATCCAAGGATAGGGTCCCAAGCTGTGTGGGCCGCCGCAGTGAGGTCCAGGGCGGCGCAGAATGCCGAGACCGTGATTTCAAAAGTAGTGGGCCATTAGAGCCAGGATCATGAAGGCCTCGATCAGGGAGGGTAGTTCTGTGGCTGCCTGTCCCAAAGTAAACAAGTGGAGGAGGCACGCCAGTCTTGACTCAGGGGCTGTACTACTGAGGTGACCAACTCCAACAAGGGGGTGGGGTTGCCCAACTTGGCATCAGAGCGGAGCACTCCCCTGACCCAAAGCGGCATCCATATCCAGGGCGTCAAGGAGGGCCACACTCTGCTGTGCATCAGAGGGAAGAGGTGATTTCCCACCATCAGCAGTGAGGCGCACCTGGAGCTCTGTTAGGAAGCCCAGGATTTAATTGGCCACCTCAGCAGAAGGTACAGGGTGAACCCCAACCCTATTACATTAACTGATGGAGTTGCACTTGTCATTGGTGCTCAGCGGGGTGGGGATTAATTCAGCAGGGCCTGTCAGCAGGCCTGGCTGAATGAGGCCACCTACCAGCAGAAGAAGGCCAGGTCACAGAGGGAGAGCATGTTCAGAGTGAGCGTTAGACCAGCACATTGCCTGTGCCAGCGAGGAGGGCAGAGAAGGTCAAAATTAAAGGTCAGTTCATTACGTCATGGATTTAGCTAAGAACTAGACTGGGCTCCCAGTTGGGGTGCGCAAGCACCCAGTGATAGCCCCAGAATGCCAAAAACATAGTGATCCAAGTAACTTACAAAAGGGGGTTCTATGGGAGATGTGAGGAAAGTTAAGGTTCAGTAACATACCAAAAGTCCCCAAGGCAAACCATATGGTTGCATTAGGGGCAACCGCAAGTCTTGCGGGGGCAACCCCCAAGGGCGGGAGAGGCAGGGAGGATGACAACTCCTCCAGGGTTCACGTTTGTTGGCCTTCAGATTCAGATAGGGGAGCTTGCGCACCAGCAAGGGATGTCACAGAGGCCGCCACATGATTTGAGATGTAAAGGAGGTATGGTAGGACCCCTGCTTAGGTTAGGACTGAGTTTTCCCTGGAGTGGGCGCTCTAGGTCCTGCTGGCAGGCTGGGCCAGTGGTGGCATAGGCAGCTGTGGAAGCCGAGTCTATGAGTGGCAGGGTGGGGGCGCACAGGTGCTGCTCTAGATGGGGAGCATTTTCAGAGGTCTTGGAAACTGAACAGATGGAAGGGTCTCCGTTAAATGGACGCACAAAAAAAGCATCAGGTTTATTGTTGGTGGTATGGCGGATTATCGCATTTATGATCTGCTGCCACATGGTGGGATTGAGTGACCAGATAACCTAATTTGTGATCATTGTCAGGAGGACTTGGGTGGTGGCACGTTTCATCAGATCAAACGGTAGAATATATTTAAAATATAAGAGGTAGGTGGAGCCCACAGCATGCTAAATGGATATATGGATTTTATTAGAGGAAAGTAAAGAGAATGACTAAACAACTACCCCCAGCTGAGGCAGTTGCCTTTTAAACTGGGCTGACTGCATGGGGGGAGGTATTGAGAGATTGTTCATTTAGGGGTTGGCAGAGGGATTAGGTTGGCTGGGTCTGAGGGGGTAGAAAATTGCTCTAAATTTCGCAAAAGTTGAGAAACTTTTGTAAATTTTTCCAGATTTTCAGGGCCAAACCAAGTCAATACTACCAATCAAAATACTGGTGGCTAAGTCATCCTGTTCGCATAATTTGGGTTGTCAGGATTTGTCCCTTGAGGAAGGGGTCCTTGGAATGATTATCTGCACTTTGAGCCAATCTATGATTGGGCTACTCATGCGATCCAAACCCCATGGATCCATTCCAGAGCGTTTGAGCAAATGGTCCGAGTTGTTTAGGCCCAGGTTCGAGATCTGAGCCATTTCCTGATCTAATTTCTGAAGCAGGCCAGTCCAGACTGGCTCCCCCATTCTGGAAATTGCTGGCTAGGCTCTGATGTTGTGAACTTCTATTTTCCCAAAATTTGGATATGGTTTGTCTGGGGAGTGTGTGGTCCCAGAGGCCTCTCCATGCCACCTGATGTGTGCAATTTACCTGCAGACCCCTTCTATCAAACCTACCAGGGTTGAAGAGGGGGGAAGAGGTGGGAGTGAGATATCTTTGGGTGGAAAAGAGTCATCCAGCGCTCATCTTTCATGTGGGCTAGGTCTCCCAGCTGAGACAGAGGGTCCACTGGAGCCTTGGGGCCCCTTTTCGTCCAAAAGGGGTTATATTCCTATCCAGTTGCAAGGTCTGGTTCTCAGGACTTACAACTACCCAAAGAGTTGATGAATATGTTAAATTTTTTATAGGCTGAGTGCCGCCATGTTCTATTATTTAATATTATTTTACTAATTAATCAGCCATCCAGTCTAATGAAATTCTCAATGACTTATACAAAACCTTTTATGTTGGAAGATTATTTAATGAAAATGATGAAGCGTGGGGAATGAAGGAAATGCTCGCAGTCTTTACCTAAGCTCTAGGCGTTGAATAATTAGCTCATTCAGATATGCCAGTGACTTTTACCCCTGAGCAGTCTGACCCAATTAATTGTAAACTTTAATCCAACCTGCGTTCAGTCTCAGTATTTCTACGCCAAATGCTGTAGGCGCATCTACTCATGCAGCTCCAGCAGTGCAAGGCCAATTTAAACCTATGTCTTGTCTCTACCACTTTGGAAATCAATAGGAGCAACTCAGGGCCTTTGTTTCTACCAGCATAATTACTTGTTCATGAAAACCCTATCAAATTACCAAATTTGACAAAAGTCCAATCTACACAATTTATATGTTCTCTTTGATATTAGCACAGCAAGGGTTCTGAGAACGCTAGGTTGGCGACTTTAATGAACTCTCTGGACACTGAAAGCCAGGAGGTGGTTATGCTTAAATTACACAAGATCAGCATTACTACCGCTATGCCAAGGACCTTCTCATTAAGGAGTTTGGTGATGTGGAATGTATGATAACCCATAAGACTGAGTTCCTTAACATATTTTTTATAAAAAGATGATACTGTGATAACTTTCACAGAGAGCTTTTATCAGAAAGCCCAAATGCTAAAAAGGCTAATGTGATCAAGGATTTTGATGCACAAATCGCTCCATTCCATGCCTGTGGGCCTTACCAAGATTCTATTAGAAATAATTAACATTTTGAATGAAGGGAACAATAACACCCATATGGTGAATTATTTACAGCGGTATGACTTCACTTTTGGTATATTAGACAAGAGTTATTGAGAGACTCATGAACCGCGGCCTAGTCCATTACCCAGAAAAAAATTTTACCTCCACCATATGGCCCTCATTCAGATAAGCCTGACGTCAGTTAGATTATTTGTAATTACTGAAAATAATTGGACCCATTACGCCAACTGTTGTCCTAAGTTAAACTTATAACCCCAGGTTCATGTTGTGCACCCTATTAATGATGATGAAGTGTGAAAGTTAGGGCGGAAAAGAATTGTGATTTTCTACTTCTGCCTCATCTAAAAACCTTTTAAGAACAAAATGCTAAAGAATCTCTCCAATAATATGAATGGGCAATTACACTGTTCCTCCTTTGCCAGCTCTGGTGTCAACAAATGATGATGTAGCGGTGACTATATGCTTGCAATAAAAACATGGCACCAAAATGATGGAAGAATTAGTATCTAAGCCATATGTTAAATAGTTACCCATTTGTGTTTCCAGTTCCTTTCAGTAAGACATCAAGTTATAAGGGAATAAAGTGGCTTTATTTATCAAGACCACGAAGAGTCTAGTCCTCAGTTATTTGAAGAACTACAGAATTTTTAGGTCAAGCAGACAAAGTGGATGTCCTTACACTAAACTTTATTAATACCTTTTTCTGATTGTATATGTATTAGTATAGCTGTAAATAAGCTTAAAATTGAGCTATTATGGACAGTGGGGCACCAATTATTTTTGTATCCACTCAAATGGTGAAGAAACTGGGGGACTCTGGACAAATATCATCATATAATTCTATTGTACTACTGGCCCTATAAATGATTTCATAAGGAGCGTCAGTATGTTACTGCTGCATTTTCTCCTTAATAATTTCCATTTCTTCTAATGCATTACCTAATCAAAATTATGTCTTTTTATTTGGGACCTTTTTTGAGAAACTATGAGTCCAGAGCTAAATTTTGAGGAGAATACATTGGTTTTTTTGGGACAAACAATTTGATTATTTTAAAACTGTAAGGATGCATCTTTGATGGCCCCAAATCAGGAGTTTGTTAACATCATGTACATTAAAAGTATACTTTCAATTTATTATCAGCAAATGTGTGGCTTTACCTGGATGCTACAACGCAGTTTATAAGAAAAAAGGTATTCTCATAAACACAAACTGTATTCTAACTATTTCAGCAGGTCATAAAGTAATAATGGGTATGAAAGTTGCCTTAACGATTCCTCAAGGATTACGTGGTGAGATAGTCTCCAGTTTAATTGATCCAAGTTAGAACCAGTCACGTTGCAGGATTTGTTTTTGCAGATCACGGAAAAAATTCAAGTGCCTTTAACTAACCTGTATCCTTATTTTCTGGAAAATAAGCGACATCAGGTAGCCTTTTGCTCATATTCTAACTGATGAGGAGGTTTTAAATATTTACAAGTTTGGAAATCTAGAGAAAAAATGCTTAAGGACAAAAAGCGTTAAGCATTATATTCACTGGCTCCTCAAGAATATCTTTCAGGGTTGAAAGAGGAGGAGAAAGATCAAGCGTTGGCCTTATCTATACAGTTTAGTATTATATTCAGAAAAAGATTACTACAATTTGGGGAGCGCACAAAATGTGTTGCACCATAATGACACTGTAATTGTCTGACAATTTGCCTTCATTCTATCCAGCGTTCTAAGGGTTGCAGAATAAGTTGCTAACCAAGAAATAAATTATTTTGTGCAGCAGGGGATCTTGGTGCCCTCTAAGGGTCCTTGGGCCTCCCTCGTTTTAGTTATTAAGAGAAGAATGTATTGAGTTGAGTGGTAATAGATTACCAAAAAATCAACAATATTACCAGATTTCTTCCCTTTGCCCTGCATTGATGATTCACTAGATCGCTTGGGCGGCAGACAATACTTTTCTGCTATGGATTTAATTTACAGTTATTGTCAGTTTGTGTTGCTGAAGGAGGCCATGAGAAATGTTCTATAATCACCGCCCAGGGTCTATACCAACTCACTAAGATGCCGCAAGGGCTGTATAACGCCCTGTAACATTCCAGAGTGCTATATATATATACTGTGGGATCAAAAATCTCCTGTATGTTAGTGTATCTTGATGATATAAATGTTTTCTAGAACTTTTACAGACTATTTGCATCATGTAGAGAAAGTTTTCTGTTAGTTGACTCAAACCAATTTGAAAATAAACACTCAGAAATTGCTACTTCTTAAATTAGCAACATGAGTATCTGTGGTGTGTCATTGACAAACAAGGCTTCTGGACCCAGCTCGCTAAGTTTGAGGCTATCAAAAAAGTGTCACAACCAAGTAGCAGGTGTGATAATTAGGAATTTTGGTAATAATTATCAATTATTGCCATTTTGTGATGAATTTTAGCAAAATAGGGGAATTGATATTTCACCTTCTCAATAGTAAGGTACCATTCAAATGGATGAAAGCATGTCAACTCGCCTTAGATCAATTACGACTTTTCCTAGCCCAAGCGCTGATAATAATGTATTTAAACTTAATAAACCGTTCTATACACAGATGGATGCATCCATCATCGCTGTAGGGGGGTTATCTGATATCATTAATTAGAGGGGTGAACATCCTTTTGCTTAATGCAGTAGGACATTGGATATCCACAAACAGAAATTATTTGCAAGCATAAGTGACAGATAGACACGCTTTTTGGTAATGGTATATTTCTGTTTGTGGATATCCATGGTATGAATTTCACTGTAGTAACTGACCATGCTTCTTTTCGTTGGCTGCAGAACCTAAAGGTTCTTAAAGGGCGTTTGGCCCTCTGGCCTGGAAATTACAAGAATATGATTTTATAATTCAATATGACCCAGCGTCAAGCATCACAATGCTGATGGACTCTAAATATTGCCTACTGTAGCTTTAATGGCTGATAAGGACAATTAATTATTTTCAAAATAGCTAATCACCAATATGGTAATTACTTTATTGATATTAAAATTTAGGACAAAACTTAAAATAATATTTTTTAAGAGGAGAAAATTAAAAAAGTTTTTGATGAAAAGCCTTATTGTTCCCTAGGCCTACCAAATGATGGATCTGATCATCGCTTTTCATAAGGTGACTTACCGTGGCAATTATAAGAAAACGTTTAAAAATTATGATCCTATATTATAAGATTTCAAGTCATATAATACCCATGAGACTTTCAGCTGCTGCCACAAATGCCAAGCGTAAGCTCCCTAATGAAAAGACACTTCTTATCAAATTATAAGCCTCATTTTTCCTGGCACACGTCTCAATTAACGTTGTGGGACCCTTCATCTATACTCCTGGTCAGTTTAAATATAGCATCGTAGTCATTGATTACTTAACCAAGTGGGTGCAAGGCACAGTAGTCAAGGACATAGGGCCATGACTATGGCTAAATTCATTCTCAAAGTTGTTATTATTGGCGCAGATGCCCTCCTGGTTCTGCTAATGGCTAATGGTACCATTTTACACCTCAAAAGATTTCTCAGTTTAACGATTTACTGGGTATATGAGGGGTACTAACTACACCATACTTCACAGAGACCAATGGCACCATTTATGAGTGAATGGTACCTTTATGGAGATTCTACATAGCTTAGTTACTGTAAAAAAATCAAGTTGAAACCTTTTGTGCCTTCCACTTTATTTTCCTATAACATCACATATTATTTTGTCACTGGGAGCTCCCCATTTGCTTTACTACATGGGAAGCAGCCCGAGTTGCCTCAAAAATTATTTGTGTGTTGCAGAGGAAAGTATGAGTCCTAGTAGATGCCATAATAAGCTCACGTGAACATTAATTCTCTTACAAAGTTCTGCTTACTCAAACGCCCTTGATCAGAAAGTCAAAGCTAAAGTATGAAATAACTAAAAATTTAAGACCTTACCTACTTTTGGCGTAGGGCAATTAGTCTGGTAGTGCAACAATCATGGGTTTGGATGGAACAGCAATTGAGCGCATATTTGGAAATAACCTTTGGAGATTATAGAGAAAACATCAACAGATGCTTTTATTTTTAAAGTAACCTGCCTTGGGCCATCTTATCAATTGAGTGCATCTAAGTTTCTGGAGAAGTACTACCTGCACTCTGGGCCTCAAGCCTCTAGCTCCCAGATAATCTGACTCTCACTCATCTTGGTTATCTGATGTTTGATCATTTGGGGTTTTATGTCTCAAGTGTTTGACCGAGCATAATTTGATGTGCTATTTATTTATTCATTATTTAATTAACTAATGATTAGCAAAGAAAAAAATGACATAAGGTGTCTCAAATGCATGGCCTTTGACTTCATAGGGAGCGGTCAAAGTTGTATTGAAATTTTTTGGTGCTTTCAGCTCAGCACCATAGCTTTATTTGCACAGTGGATCAGAAACCATAAACTTAATGGATCAAATTTAGCTACCTTGATCTAGTATTTGCTTGGTCTCTTGGCCTTGATGTTTATATCCACTCCAATTCATCTATATTTTAACCACTACTTTGCCATGCTCCAGCCTAATATATTAAAAACAAGGATTTGTCTTTTCTATTGGGGCTATCCATTAGAACCTTAGATGCAATCAATTAATTGTGACTACAATGTAATACTTCAAGCCTTAGTGAATTGTTCCCCTAGCCTAATTTGGATTAAAGCTTGCTAGTATACCACCTTGATTGCTGCTTAGTATACATAAAATTCACCAATAGTAATGTTATTAAGAAAAGGCATATCTTGGCTCATTTTAATCATAAGTTATTTTCATCATATGTTACTGGAGATAACCTAGCTTAGAGAAGAAAGGACATTGAGCCAGTAAAGCCTTTGTCAGTTCCTAATAAACATTGTTATTTTTGTCATTTTTCTATAGATATTTTGTTATTTAATTACAACATTTTTAAATCAAATTCAACATTTTTCAAATTGATCTTAACATTTTTCACTTTAATTCCAACCTTTTGTATTTCAAAGTTCAATATCTTATTTTAATTTCAATATTTTACAATTCAATTTCAATACTTTATATTCTAATTTAAACACCATTTTTATAATAGTTTTTTAATATTTTTAGTTTTAGTGATTGCATTATATCTAGTATTAAAAAAAGAAAACTCTAATGCCAAGAAAAAAATGAGTTTGTATATAGAACTAGATGGTCCCATAGATTTTTCTTTTTAGTAGTTTATAATTTGACATAAGGTAAAAAAATATTTTTAAAAAGAAAAAAGAGTAGGCAATAGTATTCTTGCCTCTATTTTAGCAGAAAATATAAAATAAAACTATTATAAAAATGGTGTTTAAATTAGAATATAAAGTGTTAAAATAAATTTGCAAGTTGTTGAAATCAAATTACAATATGTTACTATTGAAATGCAAAATTATGAAATCAAAATGCAAAAAATTAAAAACTAAATGCAAAATGCAAAATTTGAAATTTTAATGAAAAATTGAAATCAATATGCAAAATGTTGTAATTAAAGATAAGATGGTATATTGAGATATCTTTTGCCAAAACATGTCCTTCTTGCAAGTCTAAAAGGGTAATTTTCCTCAAAAATATACCTTATTATCTGAGTATAAAACCTAAGCATGTAAAAACTGACGCCTATGTACTGATTTCAACACACTTGATGAGCAAAATAGAGTAACAAAAAAATTGTTGCCTCACCATTTTGGTTTCCAATGCTCTTTGCTACTTAATGTTAAAGTTATAGTAATCAACCTGAATGCCTCAGCACCCTTTCCATTCTTCTTAACTGATGATCCTCCTTGTTCCAGCGCTGAAATCATAACAGCCAACACAAATGCCTCATTACCTTCTTTGTCTCTTTGCTCTGAAGCGCCTCATTGCTCCAAAAAAACTGAAGCCATCAATGCCCAACAAGTAATCCTAAAAAGTAATTTTGTTGCTATGCAAGAACTATCTGATGAACTAAAAGAAGCAGACAAACCGGCCAACTGACTTGACTCTCTGTTTTCTAGTACTAAAGATCAAAGCTGTTTAAATTGGGTCAGCCAAACCAAATGCTTTTAGCGCCAAATTTATTTTCCATGGCCAAAGCAACTAAAAATTCTAATAGTTTGCTTGAACCAGCTTAACTGGGGGTTGCTGCAACTAATTCACCTCCCCTTACAAGATCCTCTATAGGTTAGGGGGTTTTCTTTGCCTAGTGGAGCAAAATGTCCCAAGACTAAAATCACACATTCACTAATTTGTTTGGTTCTAAACATTAAGTTTTAAATTTGGTTTATAATATTTTAGGTTATGCACTTAAAAACAAAAAAATGAATCCACCTGATCAAAACAATTGGAAGAAAAAATTATTTTTCAATCTGGCCAGATATAAACCCAGTAAGTTACAAACTGCTGACTTGGTGGTTGATCCCCAAAACTTGAGCTATGGGGCCCACCACATGAAACTAGGTTCTTCATCAACAATCTAAAATGTCTTGCTGATTTAACCTTGATTTCCAACATCATAAACATTGCTTATGTCCACAGGCTAGACCTAAAATCAAACCTGACCAATTGGACCTAGTGACTAACCCAGCCAAGAATCTTGTCCCCATCAAAGAAAGTCAGTTTTAGGCCATTATGCTTCAGGAAAAGTTGGAGGCTGCCCCTATTCAACACAGGCGATGCAACTGTCCCCCCAGTCAAGACTTAGAGGGGGCACTGTCAGGATTTTCCAAAATGTGAGTGAAGCTTTAACCTTGAGTTCAAAAAGATGATTATTTTAATCACCTCATATTTGTATCTAATCACTAGTTTATTGTGAAATGTATTATCTGACTTTAGAGCCAAAATTATCTTTAACTTCAAGTAATTATTCTGTCAAGTGATGCTTTATGGGATTAAGGCTTGAATTTATCATTGGATTTGAAGTTATATAGCATCAACCAAACACTATTTACATCGCTGAGTATAGAAATGGAATACTCAGGATAAATTGCCTTGACAACCACTTCATAAAGAAGCTTAGAAACTTTTCCATATTCTGGCTCTTTCCTTATTTTCCCTATCCCTATTAAAGTTCTAGGACTTTATATATATATATCAAAGTACCTTTTTTACTTGTAATGTTGATTTTTGCCTATTTTTAAACCATATATTTTACCTCGAAAAATGAACAAAATTTTGCCTTAGTGACGTCTACTATATCAAGAGATTTCATTAGAGACATAAATTCTACTAGGAGATTTCACTTGTGCTATAGCAACTAGTAATTTCATACCTTCAAAAGCAGTAGCCCATAAATAATAGAAACTCAATAATTGGCCAGCAGAATCTGCAGATAGTTTTTTACTTGAAGAACGTTATAGTAAATCATTATTAGGATCTATGAATTGTTAAAGAAAACTAACTTAATATAGAGGCTCTGCAACGCCCCATAACTTCTCTAGCTTGAGATAAAAATGAAAAAAATAGAGACACCGTTTGGCATAATTAGTATTCAACATCATTTTGTTTATTATACTTTGATAAGATCACACAAACACTCATGGAAAGTATTTATATACCAAGTTTTTATTCTGAAACCAAAGGAAGTAAAATAAACTTTCCATAGAAAGCTTGAATTTAGATGCCAAAATGATTACCAGATTTAGTAGCAAGAAAATTATATATGAGCAGTTGTGCCTTGGAGCAAAGAAAATCATATGAGGTGTTATGTTTTTATGTTGGTAATTTATTATCAACAGGTTTCTTTCATTTTTCAATTTAGGAGTCTCTTTCTCCATGTTTTGATTAGTTTAACAAAATTGTATTTCCTAAAATAAGGTTGTTTTTATAGGCCAAAAGCAAATTATAAGGAGCCATTTTTACCTTTTATGATATCTTTAACTTTCATATAGTACCTAAAATATTAATCTTTAAGATACTAGAGCAACAAAAAAGTAGAAGACAATTATACTATTAAAATTTATATATATATGTATGCTTTCACCCAAGCTAGATTTATAAATAAGCAGAGGGAATGTATTACAATAATTAGGGATTTAATATTCTAGACCATGTTTTAATAACTAAACTTTAAGTCTTGATGTATAATGCATTTCAATAGTAGCATATAATAGGAAGACACTAATGGATGGCACTTCAAAGGATGGTATCTCTCTTAAAAAGCTTTAATATAATGCACTAAGATAGAAGCAATCAATTTGAAGCAGATGGATTAATTAAGTCAGCAAAAAAATTTATGCATACAAAGCGATCAGTCATAAAAACTATATATAATTTTAAGGAAAAAACTGTCAGAAACAATAGATAAATTGAAATTATACTCTAACACGATGCATAATGTAACCTGGTAGACAGTAGAGATATTCAGAAATGATAAAAAATGGGAATTTATATGTTAGACTTAGTAATCTAATAACACAGTTTTGGACCCATGTAGAATTTTAGTGCTTTTCTAGTTTTATAATAATTACTTTGGAATTTAGATTGGTTTAGAATAATCCCTCTAACAGTTAATTAGCCTTATAATTTTGTTTTCGCCACAATGGCATGGTATCATAATAAACTTTAGTTATATCTAGAATCTACTCACTACCATATTTTGGGTAATATTTGAATGCTACAACAATGACAAAGTACTATATGTTCATTTAATTATTTGAGACTTGAAATTCACTCATCTTACAGAGTTGCCAATGAATATATTAATATTAAGTTTTTTTTTCTTTTCAAGAGTGTAAAAAATAAATCTAACTTATAACAAACTATTCTTATGCAGATAGCCAAATCTGAAACAGCTACAATAGACCAGTCTGAACCTTTCAATATGTTATAAAATCTAGTGCAGAGATGACAATCAGATAGGCAGCATAAGGACAATACCAAAGAGAATAACTGTTCTGGTACAACAATGCAAGTTTGGAATCTTTCATAGAAAGCTCGCAGGATAGATGGTAATTGTATAGGAAGTATAAGCGTAAAAGTTGACACGATTTAGTTAAGTATAATTGACAATTCTGAAACTGGACAAGAAAGTGTGATCCTTGCATTTAATATAATGAATACTATTGTTACATTATTTCTCTCTCATCTTAGTCCCAAAAGGTTTAAATACTTATTTAGATTTCTTATTGCATTAGTGTCCATAAGACCTTGGGCGCCTATATGCAAAAACTTCACAGATGTGCTCACTGCGGGTGACACTAGTACAAACACTTTTTTAAAATACTTGAACAAAGGTGAACTATTACAATTTTAGCAGTGCTTTCTCTAACTACTTCATTATAAACCAAAACTTATTGATAGAACAGCGCCTGAGCTACCTTATGAAAATGTTTAATAATTAAATTGATCAGTTTAATGGAGAACTGCGCAGCAGTGGATAGTTGTCTGATAGATGATTTCCTTCTAGACTGCCACAAAGCAGTTTGGCAGCAAGCTAAATTAAGTACTCACAGAAGGAGAGAGCGCCAAAGGTAAGGTCTACTGTCTGTTATCTAATCTATTAGTGAGGAGCCCTTAGGCAACAGTAAGTCCAATTCTTAAGATGAGAAAAAGATTGACCTTCTGAAAGAGTGTACAAGGTTATGACAGCCTTATCAAAGTTGGAGTTCCTCTCTCGTCAGTTTTTAGCCTATTAATCTCCATTAATAATTAAGATGATTTCAGAAAATATTTAATATCAAAATTCAGATTTTATGGGTTTTTTATGAATTATAGATGACCAAGCAGCTTACAGCATTCTCGCCTGTTATATTTAATAATTGGTTCTTTAGTTAAGCTTTAGCTTTTGGAGCTGTTCCACAGAGTTAACAAGAAGCTTGGCCCTTGGTGGGAATATTCTAAGAACCTTGTCTCTGATTTTCTTGTCTATACCATTCTAGATAAATTACAAGTAACTCAGTAGTTTCTAAAACTTTTTTCACATTTGATTTAATGCTTCAATTTTGTTCTCAAATTCAGTTATTCTGTTATTGTTCTTATCACTAAAATTTTCTTAATAATTACATTGTTGTCAGCACCTTATTCGTCGCATTGCCTCTATGATGACAAACTGAGTCAAATTGACCTTTTTTGTTCAGTTAAATTATCTCACTTGGCATCTGATTCATAAGATTGCCATTTGTGATGACAAACCTTTCCAATATATTCCATTCATACAATTAATTTGATTTTAGGCACCTTATTTATCAGATTGCCATTCCTGAAGACCATTACCTTCAGAAACTACCTGTTCAGCCTCAATTTCCATAAATAGGTAAGAATAGTGTTATGTGAAAGTTAGGAAATACCTTTACTGTTAAATCACTCTCCTTAGATGAGAGCCCCATCCATCTCTTAAAAAATAAATCTTCTGCAGGAAGTGGAGCAGGCATTGGACATCTACCAGGAGGACTCTTTTTTGAGATTGCCGACCTATTTGACGGGTAAAATTGTTTTTCTTGTGAATTCTTTGTTTTAAGGGTTTCCTCAACATCATAATCCCCTTCCTTGAGGTTGTCAGAGTGAACTGTCCTGAAACTCTTTTGAGTGGTTTAAAAAATAATGAGCTGTAAATTGGCATATTGTGTATGTGCTCAAACTTTTAAGAAAAATTGAGTTTATAGGCCATCAATTTCACCTAGTGGTGGACCTTTCATGGGCTTTAGTCAATTGATCTGACTTTCTTGCAGCCACTCAGAACTGAGTAGTCCTTAACGTTAATCAACACCAAATCTCTTTCTTTGAGCACAATTTCTCTTTAATGGTGGGCATTTGCTTTCCTCTTTTGCGCTTCTACAGCCTCCTTAGATCCTCCTGCTATGTTTGCTTAAGACTTTCATCTAGTTTAGGCTGGTTGCTTTCATGGGGTTTTGACTTCTGGGGTGGACTTCCACCATTTTTGGATGTAACTCATGGTTTGCCTTGAAATGCTATATTACAATCAATTATTGCTCAAGGTTATTGTAAGCAACTTGTGCTAGTTTATGCTAGTTAGCAAGTGTTCTTGTTAAGGTATCTTATAGCAATGTAAGTACTATTCAAAAAAATTTTAACTTTTCTGTTTTTCAATTTAATTGTGGATGGCAGGCTGGAAATTGGCACGGTTGATCAAAAGATTCTTAAGAAAATTTTCTAGAATTTTAACTTAATTTTTTGTCTCTATCCAAAACTATCTCTTTGAGGAGACCATGGCGTTCAAACACTTTGTTAACAAAAATTTTGAATTTTTTCCATCATTGTGATATGGAAGTGCATTCAATTAACTAGCTTAAATTGTCAAGGTGGCTACCATAACATCATCATAAATTTTTGATTTCAGGAGTCTCATATTGAGGAAAGATCTTGCTTTCGCTTTAATAGCTATAATAAAAGCCAAATTTGGGATATTTTAAGAAAAACAACCAACTGCTTAATTGAACCAAAATTTAAAAAAATGATGATGTTTTGACGCCTACTGCCCCATCATGGGGTGGTGGTGCGCCGCCTGCTGTCATGTTTCATCTGCAACTGAAGCATGCAAGGGCTGGCTCCGCTAGCCCTCCTAATGACAACAAACGTTATGTCCCACCTTAAGACTTGGCCCTCCATCTTGCAACCTCCCAGGTGGTACTCCATGGCCTATGGCTCCATCAGAGCAACCTTCATTTTGGCCTCTGGGTCAAATATGGGAATCTTTTCCCATAGGCAAGTGCAGTCATCAATGATTGGCCACAGCAGCTTTTGAACCCATTGGATATATCAATTATTGCCCTAGCAAGAGCTATTTTGACTTCAGAACTAGATCAAGGCTGATGTGGCAGCAGTATCTAAGCTGCATTTATTTTTAAGATTATTCCAATCCACACATTCTGCACATGCATTCAGGATGAGGCCACTTTGTGGTCCAATTTGCCAGGTTGCTTTCATTTCTCTCCCTTGAAAGCCTTTGCCACAAACTGATAGAGGGTTAGGCCATTTACAGCACAAACCCCATCTTACATTTGTGGTTCCCACCGGGGGGAAATTTGGCAGGGCCTCACACCTTTGCAACGATCTGCTCTTTCCATTGTAAAAAACCACTTTGTGATTCCCCTCCCCCTTGCAGCGTAATCAGATATGTCCCTGATAACCCGTTCTGGGTTCACATCAATAATGGATGCGCCATATTCCCCTTACCCTAAAACTTATCATTTAGAGCACAAGCGCCCTGAAGTTTCTGCCTCCACCAATTCCGCCACTCTCCCCTCTGGCATTGGCTCAGCTGCAGCCACACCCAAACATTTTGGTGGTGATCAATTCTCCCACCCCCAACGTAGCAAATTTTGGCACAGCTTCCAGAGCCACAGCCAAACAAAAAAATAAAAATTTTAAAAACTGGTCAATTTATGACAACCTGAGCTGTTTTCTGAAAAAGTTTCAGCTGAGCTCCCAAGATTGAAAGTTCATGGCTAATCAGGTGCAGCCAACCTGCCACTCTGGTGGCTGGGGCAGAGCTAGCCAGATCAAATCCTTTAAAATGTTTTGATTGAATTGATGATATTGACTAGCCGTATAATGTTAAACTGAATTTGCATTGGAGGTGAATTTTTTGTCAATCCTCCCAATCTGCGCCCCCACTGTTTTCGACCTAAAAACAGTTATTTATTTAAGGCAAGCCAACCAGGGGACGGACATTACCAAAAATAGAGAAAGTATTGACATGAAACCTGAGCAGGGTCAACTCTGTCATAGAAAGTTTTTTTTCACCTCCAGATTGGGACTCAGATTTTTCTGGTTATGTCATGGGTAATGTTTTCGTGTTATTATACCTACTAACCACCAATAGCTTCCTTCAGCTGGCACCCCAATTGATGTGCGAAGGGTGGGAACTGAACCTGCAACCTTCATGTTGGTAGCCATATGCCCTACCGACTCACCTTCCATCCCCCCTAAAAACAGTTATCCTTTATACAAAATATAAATAAATGGCAGTCAAAGTCAATGCTGCTTCTTACAACACCCTACACCATCAGCAACTCCAAGGGGTGATGAAACCCCTGGTTGAGGGTATTACTATCCAATTTCCCATGATTTTGAGGAGGATGCAAAATATGAGATTGAGGAGCTCACTTTTTAGTGTGTGCTGCGCTTGCATAATAAACAAAAAATTCTCTTTTCAACTCCAATCATCCCAAACCTTCCAGCGCATTAAGTCATTTACTGCTATGCCAGATCTCATCACTTTTGCTGAGCATCATCTTGCTCAATATATTGAGGCAATGGACACTGCAGGCCTCATTAATATAAAAATTCCAACTATACCTCCTTATGCCACATGCCGCTGCTATCACAACTCCTATCTTATCCACCATGGTCTGCCAGCTAAAGCGGGCACCAGACAAAAGTTTTTTCAAAGCTACCTCACCATCTGATATGGCTTCCTAGGGTAATAAATTTTAAAGCTATTTTAGGTTTTTTTAAAGTGATAATACCTTTATTTGGCTCATTTGCAAATAAATATGCATGTTGGCTCCCCTTTATGGGTTGAGTACCACTAATGCTAAAAAAGAGCCTCATAATGAGGTTTATAGTCAGTGAAGACCATGACATGTTCTCAATATGGAAGGGCTTCAGATTTCTATGAGTCTCTCCATGGAGTATCTAGATTAGCATAGTTAATGCTTTTTGCACTTTTCTCTTATGGAACTAGGAATGTCTGCCACAACTAGCTTTGTGACAGGAGCTCTACCATTTAGTTCTAAACCCAGGCGTCCCAGAAAGTAGTTATGAAAGGCACTTATGACTTCCTTTTTGAGTTTGCAACTCTAAAGCCCTGGATTCACTTTTTGAAATTATATGTCCTTTTACCTTTTTGATAATTCTTGTATTTAGGATTCTTTATTATCCCCACTAGGTCCTTATGTGCTTGAATCTATATTTCAAGTGTCTTTAGCAATCCAGATCTTGTCCGCCATGTCAGGGTGGGCGATTTGTTTTGTGGCAAACAAGTTTAAAGGTTATATGGTTTCCATTATGTAAACATTCAGCTCCTCTTTGGAGTACAACATCTTTGGATCTCAGTTTAAGATGTCTGAATAGAGTTGCTCTTTACTAGCTTATACTCAATTCTAAAGTTGTACTGAGCCCGTTTATATTTCCAAAGAAACTAGAACTGGTTCATGCATATCAGGATCTTTTAGAATTTAAGGTCGGAGTGATATGTCCTGATTAAAAAAGGGTACTAAGCATACAGAAAATGATGCTGCCATTTCTATAAGGCCAATATGATCACCAAAATATCCTTGTTGTATACTAGTTTGGTATGGCGTTCATCATCCTAATTAGGTAGCTTAAAGGATGATCCACCCCTTCTTACCCTTTATGAAGCAGAACAGGCATAATTTTAAAATACAAGTTGTTGTTTTACAATGTAAGGTTGGTTGGCGTCTCAGTGTGCAATTACCAGCACAGTTAGGATGGTCTTTATATTGCTTAGAAGCTCTCTCTTCATTTTTTCTTAATAAAACAGCACTTGTTCCATCAGCTTGTCTACGTGGGTGGCAGTCTCAGATAGTTCTTTGCAAAAAGTTGCATATTTTATCACTTCTGGGAAATTTCTAACTCCTGTTTTATTTGTATGGGTCAACCATTCCATAACCTCCTTCAATTTTTTCTGGACATATGGCAGTGCTCCTTCTGAAAACTAAATTTATAAAATATAGGTGGAGTCTTTAAAGCTCACATAATTAAGGCTTCAGTTAAATGTTTTCCTTGTCAAGTGGCCTTAAGCACACTAAGCATGCCGTACTTATCCTCATCGTTAGAATTCAATTGTATGAGGATGTTGTCCATATATATGACATACAACATTTTCAGATCAGTTTTCCCAGATTTTTGTCAATGGTCAGTGGAATAACTTTGTAACGTTAAACTGAAGGTCATTACTTTTTACTCAAACAAACTCAAGTGATATTTGAAAACCCTGTAATGTTATTGCTCTTGGATAACAGAGCTTGGTCAAAAGCATAAACTTTGTTATCTTTGATAACATCTAGCTCCCTAAAATCTGGAAATTTTCTCCATTAGAAGGATGAGATATGAGTTGGACACAGTCATTGAGTTCAGCCATTAGTTGTCCACGCGTGGCCTGAGCTTGACACTCTACTTAATAATCTATGAACATGGGTGACACCACTGTGGGCATGGATGGTAGTATCATAGCTTATTTTAATATTTCCTTGATTTTAACATTCAGGGTCCCCTTCGCCTTTGGGTTCAAAGGGTAAACTGGGAATCAATTTTGAAATTCCGCGTCACTTTTAAATTTTAAAAAAGGAGGGATGATCTGTTTAGGTTGATAGTGTGGGAGGTTTCCCTATGAAACAGGTGGGTTTAAGAGCTAAACTTCTAGGACGTTCAGTGCATGCCTGATGGTGTACCACGTTTATCATAGGTCTTCTCTGTTAGTGGTAAAGTAATCTCAAATTTCAAGGGTTTACCCTTCCTGAAACTTTTCCTTTTCTCCAGGTGGAACTGTGTCAAGTATTTGTTCCTCATGCTCATTCCCAGGATTATAGGGTGTAGCAGGTTTCTTATTGCGCTGAATATTCCCCAAACTTTCGGGGTCCTTGTTATAACAGTACTCTCAGTTTTACCTTCCAGAACTCCCTGGATGTAGTGGTGTCAGCCATTAGAATTTTTCCCTTTCAGCTCATCTCCAGAATCATTCTCTATTCTGACTACGTTCAAGTATATCTCCTCCACTCCAGTGTCTATTAAGACTAGATTATGTCGTTAAATTTCATCCTGTTTCTATTGGGGAATAAAAAGAAAGGCATGTAAAGGTATGATTGAACGTTTTTATTGATTAGATATGCACGTGGGGTCAGACGTAAGTTTATTGGTAAAACCAGGGTTACCATGCAAGAAATACCTAAAATAATTTTCTGCGTTTAGCAATACTTAGTCATTACTTGTTTTATGAGGTTCATGTGCAGGGTTAGTAGCGTGCTCTTACTCAGCATGGTGCCCATGACACTTCTCATGTTGGAAAGTGTGGAGTGCGACTTCAAATGAGCCAAAGTCAGCTGTCACATGACCTGGGTCTCTAATGAGACTTCTTCAAGGGTGGCCCAAGCGAGTGGCGGTCATTGTGAAGAGGATGTCAAGGCGAAGTTCTGTAAGATTATCTGAGCAACTTGGGGAGAGGTGACTATAGCTGTTCTGGAATAAGGAAGGAAGACACTGGAAAACTCCATGACAATCATCTTCCTTTAAGCGAGGGCCAGGAGAGAAAAGCAGGCAGCGTCTTAGGAGTCGTTTGGCTGCTCTCTTGATAAGTCAGAAGCATTCATCCATGGAGTGCAGAAGAGCGATTGCATTTTTAATTGCTCCATAAGTTAAATGAACAAGTTTCTAAGAAGGGCGGCCACCTCTTAGATAACCTGGAGAGAAGCCGTGGTGTTTTCTCCTGATGCTACGGTCAGCTAGGACTCAAGACCTACTTACCTGAAGGTCTCATCACTATGCTTAGCTCTTCTGGAGTTAAAGCCTAACAGTTTCTGGTATGTAAGGTCAGATTAGATTGAACGCAGGTAGGCTCACAGAACAGGCTGAGATGTGTGGCTTCTCTTGTTGGGAATAAGAGAAAAAGATGATCTCCAGAAGCATGTTTTTATGTTTTTACCGCAAAGAAAGACTTATTTTGATAGTTTATCTACATATCTAAGAAAAAAATGGTAAGATAAAAGAGCTTTTTCTAATGCGATGCGGGATCCTTACAAACTGCAAAAAAGAAGTTTGGCAGCAAGACCTAATTAAGGGCCACAAAAAGGAGAGAGTGTTGGAGGTAAGTTACCTTATCTATGGGCAAGTTGTACCGATGAGGAGCCCTTGAGCAATAATAAATCCAATACACAAGTCGAACAGGAGGGTCTGGCCTCCTGAAAGCACAAAGAAGACGTGACAGGTTTACTAATGTTAAAGTTCTAGTCCATCGCCAGTTTCTTAGCCAATCTATCTTTATCTATAGAAAAGATTATTGCAAAAACTTAAAATTAAGTTTATCGTCTTTTTTTAATATAGAAAGAATAAAGCTTAAAGCATCTTCGCCTGTTGTAAATTATACTTGTTTTTTAGTGATGCTTTGGTTCTTGGAGATGTTCCACGGAGTCCACAGAAAGCTTGGCCCTTGTTAGGCCTATTCTGATAATCTCATCTCCAATTATAATCTAGATTTTTTCTATATTCCTGGATGGGTACCTCTGTAGTTAACAAATCTTCTTTGCATTTAATTTTGAGCTATAGTTTGTTCTCAAAGCCAGTATTCCATTCACGTTCTTAACTCTAGATAAATTATTCAATTTGTTACAGCATCTCATCAATCATATTATTATTCATGGTGACAATCATTGTTATTGTAACCCTTTTGTTAAGTAATTTAAATTTATTAACTTCTGATTTAACAAATTCCATTTTTATTTAAAAACTTAATCATAACCCTCTTATATCTAAATAGATTTTATGGAATCTATTTTCATCAGATTGCCATTTTTTAGTCACCTTTTTTGGAAACTAATTGTTTATCCTAATCTTCACAATAATGTATTAGGCTATGTGGCGGTCAGGTATTGACTTGACTGTTAAAAGTCCAATTTGACGTCTTCTCAAGATCACCTAAATCTCCCATATGCTGCAGATTCCAAAAGCCACTGTGAAAATTAACCGTTAGAAGTGCACTTAACACTCTGCACTACGTTACTGTGACCTATATCATAAAAACTATCACTTAAAATCAAGTGAATAATTTTAAAGTCTATTCTGTTGCTTGGAAGGCAAATAAAAACTAAAAGGATTTACTTCCAAAGCACCCATTAAAGGATTGGCAGACTAATAAATGAATTGATGTAGATACAGCGCCTGTTTAGCAAGCACTTGTAGACATCATTTTCAGGATGAGACTTCTAAAACTCAGGATATCTAAAATACTTTACTCTATCATTTTAAACAAATCAGGGATTACGTTTTTTTTCATAATGATCCTCCATACGTTAACTACAATACCCATACATTTATTGTCACAGGTCCACCTGGCATGTCTAAAACCAGAGATAAACCCACTTGCACTAAAGACACGTACCCCAGTAGTAGACATGTCATTTCACATCAACCAGCTCTCTCATCTTCAACTGGTACAAAGTTATATGAATTCTTAAATTTTTTTTATCTTATAATACTGAAGGCACTGGACTTTAATTTGATAGTAGTTAAAACTCAAATTTACATCAAAAGTACATATAAGGTCATCTGTACTTAGATGATGACTAAGTTTCTTAACAGAAGATAAAATAAACTATGCTGAAGTTTCTAGAGTGGCGGAGAGGATTGTCAATGCAAGTCTGACTTCAATACCATTGACTTCTGCTCCACAAGACTCTACTAGAATTTTATTATTAGTTTACCCAAAAATCCCATGTGTTGATAGTTGCAAAAACTTTGTACAAATTACAATGCTTGTGTATCCATAGACTCAGCTGTAAGGACAAAACAAAGCTCCTCAGCGTAATGTCTTACAAGGGAACCTACCCATTATCATGATGGCCAACTACTGTTGGCGAGTAACCACTACATTATAGCACCCAATCTTGAGTCAATATTTAGCGTTCCTGCCTGCACGCCAGGCCTTCCCACTAGAATATATGAAATAAATCCATATCCCAAAGCCTGGAAAGTACAGAAGTTATTTGATAAAGTGAAAGCTCCCATGTAAACTGTTATACTGCAAAAAAGGGGGACTATGGTTGAAACTGTCACAAAAATTAAAGAAATCGTGTGGCATATTGATTTACCATTGATAAAGAAAAAGAAGGTGAGGCTTAGAGTTATTTTATACTCCTTCCAATATAACCACTCTAGTCATACATCAATGTGCTAAGCCTTTTTTAGTAAACTTGGTGCTCCCAAAACTATACAACGCTATATGGGTATTGACAATTAATATGCTGTACTGACTTGCTTGCAACTAAAATAAGTAACTGAACTTAATGCCTACCGCTTAAGAATTATTCCTTCTAAATATCTGAAAAAACTTTTCAGATAAGTACCGCTCTTCCCACTTATACTGCCACTTCCACATCATAAAAATAAGACACACTTTTTCATGATAATCTCATAACCTTCGCAGTTCATCTACTATACCATAATCTATTTAAAAAATTAACATGCACCAGAAACAAGCTTGCAATTGGGGGAAATTTATCTCAGTGGACCAGCAGTGGCAAAAAATTATCAGAGTGTTATGATAATAATAAATGAGCACCTTCATCAATACACCACCTTTTAAAGAAACAAAGATTATTTCTCTAGTAGGAATGATCATATAGAATGACCACACTGTGGATGTTGCTTTGCATGTTACTTAGCCATGGAAAGCCAAGGATGTTAGCAAAAAAGAATACTTGAGCTCTTCTGAATTTACCTACTGTGATATTACTGTGGAAAAGTTCAAGATTCAGGTGACAGTTGAAACAGTAATACCACTTTATATCATATACTCCAGGATAGCTGCAAAGTTGTCATTGATACCAGGTATCAAACTTGAGAGGGAAAACCACTGTGAGCTTTGACTGTGCTATGTCTGACAGAGCATACAGCTCTTTTCCCCTTCAATTTGGGTACATACACCATAGAGGTTCCTGCATATTATTATCCAGACAGCAGTAAAACTTTTTATTAGAGAAATTTTTATGTAGAATGTTAGTATAACATTTGAAACGGTGAGGAAAAGATTTGCCCTGGGTAAAGAATACCTGTCTACTTTATACTTCTCATAGAAACAAAGACTGCAAGTGAATTGCTCCCAAGAAACCAACATATCAACATGAGTCTGTTTTCACTTGAAGCATCTGTCAAATACCAAAGACATTTAGTCCCACCAACTATGACCCAAAAACTCAGAAGCACAGGCTGACTAAGATGCACACCAAAGCATTTACTGCAACCCGCGTAAAGGGAAACATAAACCATAGCATAAAGCAATCTTAAGCCACCATTCTGTCACTAAAATTGGTCACTCCATATCAATAAATGACATGTCCCTCAATATTATATCTCAGAGTTATTAATGAATGAGCGCATCACCAATGTATCTCAAGTGGGGTTACTTTATTAGTATACTAAAAGAGATAAAAAAGAAGAATAACTTAAAAATAAATCTTAAACTAAAAAATCAAATGTATTTTAATCTTGATATTCCATTAACTATATTTTTGACGAGTAAGTTTTTAATATGATCTTCTTAGCCCCCTGAAGTGAATACGTTGGCAATGCATTCCTTTGAAGACCTAGAACTTTGCCCAAACCTGAATCACAAGTCCCCTCACTCAACTCCGTCCATGAAAAGTACGTCAAAATTTCACTCCCAGAAAAGAGGAACTTCAAAATCTAAGATATATGACTCAAGGTGATGATTAAACAGTCAAGGGGGAAACGTCGCAATTTGTTGGATAAGTTTAGCTCCTCTGGCAGTAGCTAGCCTTAGTTTATCATTACTGCTGTAATGGTTTGATACCATGATTAAATACTAATTTGACTCATGTGATTTGCTCACCTCCAAAATGGCAGGTTAAAGCCATTCAAATTTCACTGTGATGGCTAGATTCTAGATTATTATCAAAATTACTAAATCAAAGTAAATTTACATTTACCTATATTTGCATATAAAATTTTAAGTTAGAAGTTTATTTATTACCAGGAGTGGTCACAATGATTTGGATTTATTATTAAAGATTTTATACAATGGCTGGTCAGAAACAATTAATTAATAAATGGACAAAACAGTTGATAAGTTTTAATGTCTGCCTAGTGTCAAGATGCCAATTGGCTAAGTTACCTAATACCAACTTCAAGGAATTATTTTCATTGTTATAATTTAGCACTAGTGGTGCCCAACCCAAAAGGGGGACCGCCATGCATCATCATTTGCAAATGGGCAAACATAAGGATTATCATAAATTAATCCTAATATGACACCTCAGCCAACAGCCTAGAAAGCCATATCAGAAGGTTAGAAAACTTTGAGGAAACTTTTATCCACCGCCCACTTTAACTTTCAGACCATCTGGACAACATAGGGTTGGGGCATCAGCGGCATGTGGCATAAGGAGGTATAATTGTGGGTTTTCTTTGTTAATGAGTCTGGCAGTGTTCATTGTCTCAACATATTGAGCAAGTTGATGCTCAGCAAAAGTGATGAGAATTGGCACACAAATGAGCAACTTGATGCGCCAGCGAGTTTCAAGATCTTTGGGGTCAAAAAGTTTTTGCTGCATCAATACAAGTGCAACTCAAACCAAACACAAGATCCTCAATTTCATACTTCACATCTTTCCTCAAATTCATGGAAAAAATTGAGAAGAATAAAATAGCATTGTTATGACATTACAATTTTGATGCTTATTAAGTAATGAGAATTGCTCGCTTGTTTGTTATATCCTGCACTTATAATTGGGAAGAGGTTTTTTAAAAGATCCTCAAATTTTAGCCAGTGTCTTATGTTATTTCAACCGTTCACAAGCCCACTAGAGTTATTAAATTATGCCCCCTATGGTCTTCTCAGGCTAACTTTTCCCACAAATTTGGAAACTTCTACCAATGCAGGCAACGATACAATTTGGTTATTCCTTTATTGATAGCTTGTTGACACTATTAATGACCTGAATCTGATAAAAACAAGATAAATAAACTAAGAGATTAATTTCTAATTGAGATATTATTTATTTTTATATTTACTATTTTTATGATCTTTTTAATAGGCTAGGCGCTAGTATTTATTAATCTTTGGCATCTTCTGACCATACTTAAAGATCGTAATTTTCCTCATTTTATTATGTTTCACCTCAGTTTAGCTCAATAACTAATACAAACATGAACTTTTACTAAGTTTCTTGGTGGCAAAATATTCTTAAAATTTGAAGGTTTCAGGTACATAATTTACAACTTATTTGTCAAGATTGCCCTAGATCATCCCAATTTGAGTTCTGTCTTATGATGATGAATTATGGAGTACTGGAAAATTGGCATTGATTTTGGTTTAATGACATACCCCTAATCAGGACGTCAGCAGACCTCTCAATAGCACTAGATGCTCTCAGTTAAGGTTATTCATGTGCAAGTGCTATTGTGCTGATTTTGAGCATTGAAATACAAATTTTGTCGTAGGTTGAAAACTGATTGCAATAACATAATGTCAATCTTATAGTTGTTATTAAATATAGATTCTTAAAACAAAATTAGGTAATGATTCTGGGGAAAATGTTTAATTATCAAGTCAAATTTAATCACGATTAAATGTGACTAATTACCAGGTTTGCCGTAAAGGTAAACATTCAGAATTGTGGTTTTTGAAGGGTTTATCTCAGACTGCCCACCACAATTTGACATTATCACCCCCCAATTGACTTGAACACAAGACCAAGAGATTCCCAATTAATCTTCAATAATTGTCAACATGAACTTTAGTTTCAGCTCAAATTATAATTGGTTATAAGACAAGATGCCCTAACTTCACAATTGACCAAATTGCTTTTGGATTTGGGGCCAAATCCTCTCCCCTCCTTAAGAGCAAACAATAGCTTTAATTATTTATGTGTTATTTATATTTATGTATTTTTTATTATATATGTATATATATATTTCATTTTATTTACATTATTATATTCTGTATTTTTCTCTTCTAAATTTTAATTACTTTATTTTGTAATGCTATTAATCTATATATATCTTTTTATTGACCAACTTAGTGTCCTTCTTAGAACCTTTGTGTGAACATGGTCGTATATATGGCCAGTCCTATGTTCCTTGATTGCATAGTTGAATTGTGATTTCTTTTAGATAATTTCTAATGGACCAAACCAGATGTTATCTAGCTTTTTTAATTTCCTGATACGTGGGCGTTGTAAAATAATACTCCATTGCTTACTTTGCAATTGTCTAAAGTAAAACGTTTTCATATCATTTTCATGTTGGGCTTTTTTTATGGAAAACTGTTGGAAAAAGCTTGAGCTTGCAACTTAATTATGGTATCAGCAAGTTTCTCAACATATTGATGATAATTATTCACATTGGGATCGTCTAGGACCAAACATAGTAGCAATTGTAGGGTTGGATGTCATTCATATAGCAATTGAAAAGGTGACATTCTCATAGCTGAATTTTAGGAGATGTTGTATGCAAACATGACCAAACTCAGGTAGGTTTTCCATTCAGATGGTTTGTTTGAAGTTAATTTTTTATGATATTCATTAACGTCCTATTTGCTTGCTCAACTGTTCCATCAGTTTAAGGATAATAGAGAGCGGAAAGCACACCTTTTACTCTCATTGACTGTTTGAGCTTGATGAGGATATGGGTGGTTAAATTTGTTCCATTATCTGTAAGGATAATCTGATGACACCCATGCTTGTGGATGATGTTTTAAAGGACGAACCTAGCTTTAGTTGCTGCTCCTGCTTCCTGAATAGCCTTAACTTTAGCCCACTTAGTCAAGTGGTCAATATCCATAATAATGTACTTGGCCATCAAATTGCTTTTTAGAAAAGTCCAACAACATCAATGATACAGTATGCCAGGCACAATTGGACCAAACAAGAGGGTAAGATGTGCTTTATCAGAACGGTTATATGCTTTGACACCCCAAACAGCACTCTAAAGCTTCATATATGTTAACATGAATTGACTCTCAATAGTATAATTTCTTCAATTATCCTTTGTCCTCTTAAATCAGTCATTCACTATGGCCTTATGGGAAGCAATAATGATGTCTGTTTGGGCTGATGGTCATAAGATACTAACTTTTTTTCCCTAAGTGATCTTGTAAATTGTCCCATTTTCAATAATTGTATTTTGTCTCAAGTTTAGTAATAATTTTTGGATTGATTCAAACACCTTTTTATTAATCTCCACTGATCATCTTTTTAGATAACTTATCAGCAGCTAAACTAAGTGTCACAATAGTGGGCAGTCAGGATTTGCAGTCAGCGTTCTGATGTTTTACCCCAGCACAATGCTCAATTATGTAATTTTAGTCTTGAAGCTTCAACGCCCAGTGGTTCAATCTTCCCTCATTATCCATTATATTGTTCAGCTATCTTAGGGCGCATGATTGAAAAAACAGTGAAGTGAGTGCCATTAGAATAGACCCAAAATTATTTGAAATAATATATGACTGCCAAGCATTTTCATTCTATCACCATATAAATTCCGTCGTGAATGTTTAAAGTCTGATTAGAGAGAGCAACAGGATGGTCTTCATCATCCTCTCCTATCTGAAGTACAGCTTGAAATGCTGTAAATAATGCGTCAGTCTGGAAAATAAATTTGCAATAAAAGTCTGGATATTGTAGGATGGGTCCACCAATAGTACTCTCAAAGTGATCAAATGCTTATTGACAAGCCAGATTCCAGTTCAATGGGAATTATACTTAAGCATATGGAAGAGCAATTCTCCAAGTTCTACAAAATTAGTAATGAAGTGTCAATTGCGGGCTATCATGACTAGGAAGATTTTGTTATTGCGCTTTGACTTGGAACATTTCATTTTGGATATGGCATCTTAGATGTTTGAGTCAGATGTCCTTCCTTTTTAATATGACCTCATGGACTCCAGCTGATCCTGCCTGATTACAGGTGCAATTTTGTTTTTTCATTTTATCATAAAATAATTTTATATTTATTAAATTATTATCTCTTCTCTTTGGAATGGCACACAATACATTTAGGCAGAATTGGATGTCAGGTACGCTAAAAATTTAGCATATGTGAAATTGCCAAGCCCTGAGATAAGGACTTTACAATAGAGCATTTTACACCATTATCAAGGTTTTCATCTGGTTCATCCAGTTCAGATTGATAATTTGGCTCCAACTTATTAAGACAGTTCTTCCACTTAAGTGAGAATTATTTTGTGTGGCCAGGGAGAGTTTTCAGTATATCTTTGGGCATAAGGGTCAATATAAAACAACTTTCTTCCCAATTTGAGCGAGTTTTATATCCATCTCCTCCTCATAACTGCAGCTTAAGTGTATATCCTTTGTAATAAATAAAAGTATTTTGTTTTGGTTTCTCATGTAAAGGTGTATTACTGATTTGAGTGAGCACCACTTGTTACAATTAGAGGTTTGCTTGCTTTTTTACTATCAGACCTGCACGTAAAATTGGGAAGAAGTTCATCTGAAGAACCTAAATTTTTTCCAGTGTTTTAAGGTATATTGACTGTTTGGAAGATCACTGGCTTATCTAAAATAAAATGAATCTTCTGTCTTTTAGGGCTAATTTCTCCTACAAATCTGGTAAACTCTATTGAAGCAGGAAAGTTAATTTTTTGATTTTTTCCAACATCTTGTTGCCACACTTAATGAACTGAATCTGATAAAAAACCACATAAAAAAGATTATATTTTTATTTAAAAGTATTACTTGATGCTATATTTAATTATGTGATCTTTAAAATAGGCCAGAAACCAGTATTTATAGCTCTAAGTCATCTCTTGGCTGTCAAGAGAGTGTTTATAGCTCTTCCATTCCCAGAGAGGTGGTGAAGGCTGCACTGCCAAACCAGCAGTGAACTAGTTATTATCAAGATGGTAAATAGGGTACGGCTGAGGATGCTGGAATAGAGGGGACCAAGGCAAGGTCATAAAATGCGGGATATAGTATTAAACAACTAACAAACCACAAAAAATTTTCAACCCCAAAGAGGAGTCCGTAGCCAAGTGAGGATCAGTGCAGGAGGTCTTGGGTGCCTCGATCTGTAGGGTACTAGGGCTTCCCAGCAGTTTACCAGATTTAGTAGATATTTGGGTAGAAATAAAATGATCAATGGTATAGACCTTCTCAAGGAGGTCCACGCACAGGTTTTCCCAAGGAACTATTTAAAAAAACGTAAAGTAATGGGGGATTTTTAGGAATTCACCCAACGAGGAAGGTTGGTCTTGAGGAAACATACTTAAACAATCAGGGGGAAAATCGATTGGTGGAAGTGGTGCTAAACTTAAGTGCACCAATAGGCGCACGCTCCCATTAGTAAAAGTACTATAGCTCGAGATTGACCAAAATTGAGTTAGTGGTTGTAGGTATGGCTGACCTGATTTAGTAATTTTGAACATTATATGGGTTTCAAAACCCCATTCACTGTGCAATTAAACCAAAACGTCGTCGTTAAGAACATATCAGTGAGTTTTGACACCCTTGCCATAACGCAGGGTTGAGCATCACTCACATCCCCTGGACCAACCAGGGCATATATGGCCTGAAGCTAGCGTTGGTCAGGATATTTAAGGTCAGGAAGGCCTGGTAATTTATTCTTTTTGGCCTCCTGAAGACCAGCTTTATCCTTACAGTAGGTACCCTCAATCATATCATCAAGCCATGACATTACCCTCTCGTTCTTTTGAGGCTCCACTCACCCTCCAGGGGCTTTTTCAAGGTAAAGGTTCTTGTGGGCTGGGGCCAACTTCATAGGAGGATGTTTTACTGAGACTTGGGTCCTTCAGCCTAGGGTACCGCTCGTGGAAAACTTTAATCAGATCCTAGGTATGGGTGCAGTTGCATCCTGGTACACAACTGTTTTTCCGCTTCATTATACCTTCCAGGATACTAGATACTCAAACCTTCTTCTGACTCTGCGTGAGGGTAAAATCTCCTCCACCTCCCACTCTAGCGCCTCATCAATGAGATAATAATCTGGATTCTCTGGTGGGCCCTCAGACAACTAAGCTTATTTTTATGGAAGAATGAAAAGATCCAGAATGAGGGGAGATTCAACTGGTATGAGGCGTGGACCACCATTCTAAAATGATAAGGATCAATCCTCTTTGATCCAAGTTTTCTGTATAGTCTCTTGATGAGGATGTTTATAGCATCCAACATCACGAGATCCCTGTTATTGTACGCAGGACCTACCCATCTTATCCCATCTGCGTTCTTCTTATAAGCTTTCATAGCTGCATCTAATTTTGTGCTCACCCCTGGTGTACTTTCTTTATCATTTTTGTAAAGTCCACCACCGCTTCCACCTTGGATCCACAACTGGTCTCCATGTTAAAGGTGTGGTTCTAGCCATAGTTAGCAGAGAAGAGGGAACAACTAATTGATGCATGTTGGGCATTATTATTACTGAATTGGCCATGGAGAGATGAGAAGCCCAATCTGAAAGGTATGCGCCGGTGTACCACCGCATGAACTGGTTCACACACTGGTTCACTCTGCCAATATTATTGAGGGTGATAGGAAGTTGAAAGGCAGGGATGGATCTTAAGAGCCTTAAACAACTCTTCCCAAAATAAATTAAGTAAACTTGGCCCCTAATAATTAATTGTCTCTTGGTTACCTCGTGAAGAGCAAACTTGTAAGATACAAAGAGCCTAGCCATTTCTTCTAAGGTTAATGTGGCTCTGTAAGGGATAAAGTGGGCTAACTTCATAAAACGGTCCACCACTACCATAATGGCGTCATTATATCAGATGCAGGTAAATCCACAATAAAATCCACCGGTTTATAAGTTCAAGGCCTTTTAGTCTTTTTAATTGGTATCAAAGGCCCCATGAGGGGCTGGCAATTCAACTTCATTTGATTGCAGACCAGGCAGTAATTACAATACCTAGAAACTTGCGCAGCTATCCCTTTTATAAGTAAGGTCACCAAATTTAGCTCTAGAGTCTTCGCCTTCCCAAGATGGCCAACAATGATACTTTCATAAAGGTCCCAGATGATTTTCAGGTAAAGTGGTCTGGAAGAAACCCATAGGCACCCTCAAAATCACACCATCCTTTTCTTCAATTGATAATCCCTGGTAATATCTTCCTGTAACTCTCACTTGGCGAGAACCAGAATATACACAGCTGACAAAGGCTGCAAAAGAACTACCTTTATGAACATAACGTATTTCTCCACATTTTAAAGAGGAGCAAGTGCTGGTCCATGGGCCAAGGGAGAGGGAAGTTGTAACATAATTTTACCTGGCAAAAATCAAGTGAGTATTATGCATCTCTACCTCCTTAGAATTAGGAGACAGTGCAGGGTTTAGCTCAAAGCATCCGCCATGCCATTCTCCTTGCCATTTGCAAACTCATAAGAAAAAAAACAAATTGGGACGGGGTCTCATGCCAGTGGGTTTGCCACGGGTCAAGGCATGAGGTGCTCAATTACACTAAAGCATAGAGATTTTACAAATGCGGAATGGGTGTGATGAGCTATGTAAGTGATGACCTCAATAGGTAAGCGCCTCAACCACTGCCAATAACTCTTTGTCATACATGGCGCAGTTTAACTCTAGTAAAGACATTTTCCTGGAAAAGTATCCCACTTGATTCTCTATTCCATCCTCGTCACCTTGTATAAAAGCCACTATAGTGAAGTTGGAGGCATCAGTAGCCACAATGAATACATTATCTGGATCTAAGTGGCGAAGAGTAGTGTCAGGATTTCACCTATTAAGGCTGAATTCTTGACAAGGTGTTAATAATTCAATTATAATTATCACCAATAATCTTTAATAAATAACTATACTATTAGAATTTATAATATATTAGGTCTAAGATTATTATATTAAGCAACAATTATCTACATTAATTACACTAGACTTATAAACTAATACATCAGTTAACGAATCTGAACTACTCTAAGTGATCCACTGATGGGATTAAGCAAGCTTGATGCAAGCCTTAAATTATTCCTGATTTTCCTGACCTATCTGATCTTTAATTTATATATTAAACTTGATATTTTATTTAACCTCCATCTATTATACTTCCCTAGTACTATAAATAGTACTAAATGTTTTCATAATTAAATTAACTTTCCTTGCAGTATTATCTACTCTTTGAAGTTCATTTGCCTTATTCATATTTGAATTTCAGTGTGAAATTCAACAATCATTATTTTCAGCCCACAGTAACCTCTGGACCATTTCCAACTGGTTAGTTTCCAACATTTGGGAATCTATTTGGACCTCTGAACCTCTAATAAAGATTAAGTCCTAAATTATTTATATTTTGGGTTTCAGTGTGAAATCCACATCTGTCCACCACCTTAAGTGAGCTTTGAATGACCTAACTCAATTTATTATTGGATTTCCGTGTTTATTCTGACAGATGGATGTGGACAACTGGGTGCACTTTACAGCTTGAAAGGCGTCATGTAAAATGAGGTGACCGCTGGATAATTTTTGCTCCCCCCGCCTTATACAAGTGCGCCGCCACCTCAGAAAGATTAGGCGTGAATTTCTTAAGGAACCTACACATCACCAAAAAACTCCTCAATTCCTTGAACAAAGTCGGGATGGCCACTCATAAATCTCCTCCTTGTCTGGAGTTATCATGTGGCCTTGGTTAAACACGAGTTGCCCAAAAAGCTGACCTAGGACTTGAAGAATTTGCTATTATTGACTTTAAGCATTAGATCAGCTGCCCTCTAATGTTCCACTACCTTTTGAAGGTGTACTGCATGGGATTCATGATAAGGGGAAAGCATTAGAATATCATCCATGTAAGCTACTGCTCATACCCCAGCAGGTCCTTAAATCTGCATCAATACAGCGTTATAAGATAGCAGGGCATTTTTAAGCCTAAAGGGAATAACCCAAAACAAAAATATTGCTTTTCTGGTCCAGAATGCAGTTAGCCACTCCTGACTTTTCTTGATCCAGATCTGATTGAATGCATTTAGGAATTCAGTTTGGAGAAAACTTTCGCCTTAACCACATATTGATCAATATGTGAGTCCAGTGGAATGTAATGAAAGTCTGGTACTATGACGTTGATGAGGTTTACATAATTTATGCATGGGCGTAAGGTACCATTGGTCTTCTCCACAAAGAGAACTTGAGAGCTTACCAGGGAGTTATTCTGAACTATTGTGCTATAGCTAGATGCTCCTTAACCCGCACATATAAGGCTGCTTCCTCCCGTACAGTCAAAGGGTAAATGGGAGAAAATATACGCACCATATCAATGATGAGCTTGAACTCATAATCAACTCTGATTAAGCTGATAGCATATTAGCTGAAGCCGCATCAAACAAAGATTCCAACTCCTCCAAAAAGAAAGGTGAGGGTACCTCCAGAGAGGCTTCAGCAACGGAGCAAGACTGATAGTATGAATATTGGGCCATTGGGGCAAATTGCCCTGTAAGTTAGCTTCAACCAAAGAGACAACTAACTTGTGACCATTCTTTAAAGTTAAAGACAAGGTATTGTCTTTCAAGTTGGTTCTGACGTCAAACTTTCATCACCACTCTACTTTCAAAGTATAGGATGCAAAAGGCTTTTGATAGCTTGAAAGTGGTAAGACAAATGTATTTGCCAACTCGATAATCCACTAACCCCATAATTTTCAGTCAGAATACCTTAAGAAGACTTACCTAACCATACCACCTGGCAAATAATTCAAATCAAGGTAGTTGGCCAGGTCTTAGTCAATAAAATTCTCAGATGCTCCAATTTCCACCAAAATGTTTGTTCTGATATTATCTGAAGGGGATGAAAGGGTAGCAGTCAACAAAAAATCTTGAAAGGTCTTTATTCAAAACAGAAAACAAAAACACTTCAGCAGAAAACCTCTTCATCAGGCAAAAGCATGCCTTCAGGATATGTTTTGCATCATAGAATGGAGAGGGATGATTGTACACTCTTGCTACTGATGCCACATATCTTACCATATCTACAGCAGGTAATAAATTTTTTTTAATTTAGGCAAGCTGACCAAGAGATGGTCAATACTCTTACAGAAACTTTAAAACTAAACCAATTAAAAACATGAACTAACCGCCCTAAAAGAGCAGCAGGAAAAATAAAAGAAACAAGAAAACAACCTACCAGGTAGCATAGCAGCGAGATGTATATCCCACTATGGCGGAGTGGGAGGGGGATCAGGAGGATCGTCATCTTCCTTGGGATAGCATTGAAAAAGCATATCAATGTTGATAGTAAGGAGGTTGGGGCATCTGCTTGATGAGGGTCAAGTTGAGAGTAGATAGGCGTTGAGCTTGACAATTTGGGCCTGGATGAGAGCCTCTATGAGTTTGGAAACATGGTGTTCAGCTTGGATATGGGCATCAGGAAGTTGAGATAATTTTGCAATGTTGGCTCTGGTGATATGTGTGGATTGGGAAAAATCTGCCAGATTAAGTACACGTTTGACAGCGGTGGTGGTAGTTTCATAGAGGCGTTGGATTTCCTCTTTTGCAATAGGATCAAAATTGGGGGAACAAGAGAGTTCAGCCTTTTTTAATTTCAATGACAGATTTTGCTATAGCTACTTGGAGATGGCGATTTTTGGGCGAGGCCATTGCAGCCACACCAAGCTGGTGGTCGCTTTGATATGGGATAGCATTGGGTTTGATGGCATTTTGTTTAGGCGGGAGTGGGGTATCAAAGTCAGAATTCATATAAGGTTCTAAATCAATTGGTTTAGCCGGAGGTGGGACAATTTCTCCAGATTTGGTCAATTCACAAATAAGTCCTTGGAATTTTAGTTGACTTGGATTGATTTGGTGATACGTGGCTGTTAGATTTTGATGGTTGACTCAAAAATAAACCCTTTTAAAAAACCACCAATGCTAATAGATTACTCCCATTGATATCTCCTTTAACCTTTCTAATTTATTTGTATAATCTAATATAATTCACCTTAAAACCCTTTTGCATCTAAATGACACAATTACCGTAGCTAATAATAGTTATGATATAATATCTATATGGCCAATTATGGGATCCACTTGAGTGAACTAAGTGAATTTATGGCACAAACTTAATTATTTTCGAATTTAAAGTAAAAGAAATTAATAAGTTCTATTTTTAATATATTTCTATCATTGTAATTGGCAAGAAAGTACTTTCACATGTATGGCCCAAATAGAAAGTACCTAGTACTATTGAGAGGCCTGCCAACATCCTGATTAGGGGTGCATCATTATTTATACTCTATATGTTTTTTCTCCCTATATATTGTATTTCATCAGCTTTAGGACGAAATGTAATTGGGCTGGTTGAGAGATGAATATACACCACTGGGGTGCTAATATTAAGCCCAAAATCTTCCTAAATATAAGAGAAGTAGTGCCTCCAATTGGGATGAAATGATTGTAATTTAGTTAATTTAAGGACTGAATTAACTTAGGGGATATTTTAATAACCACTGCTAAAATACATAGCGGATTGGCATGGTTTTAATGAACTCATCTAATAGATGAATTGGGTAGGTGATGCCCTAGAGGTATAAAATACTGGTGCCTTGCCCTAAAATAAATCATCATTTTTTCATCTAATTACATTTTCATCTTATATTGTCTTATATCAAGTTCATTCCCATATTAAGAAGCGTAGAAAAGCATTCAAAGGGAGCTTGTTAAAGTTACCTGTGTCAGGAGAGTTCCCGATTAGAGAGGGAAAATATACCCAAAAGAAGACCAGAAGAGTCATTTATTGTTATTTAGCTTTTTGAGTTTCCAAACAGTTAGGAAATAACGTAATCCATGTAGTATAAATAAGGTTTTTTGCCCAAAACTCCTCCCAACTATCAAAACAGGTATATTATTAATAAGTGAGCTAATCTCTAATTATCACAAGTGGTAATCACTAAAATCCACTTTACACTTTTTATATGAATAATTTATCTGAATTCCTGTTAGAATTTTTGCCAGAAGATATGACAAAAATGGTTTGGAAACCAGTGACCAAGAAATCACTGAGTACATCAACACTGCATGCCAGAATACTGAGGAGAGTTTTTCATACTCCTTAGATCTAATTGTGGCGGGAGGAGGGCATGTGGACACAACAGGCCCTATCAAGTTTACCATCAATAGTGTTAAGGAGATGATGGAGACTCTGTTCCATGGGTACAGGACCAAGTACATTGCAGATGGACCCATCTTATAGGCTATTTTACTACTTGAAGGATCAGGTCTTCAAGATGGAGATGTATAGCAGTACTGAGAGGCAACTATGACAACTCTGGACAAATGTCTCGACTAACACAAGCAACAAACGAGCTCTTGTTTAGCTTTGTACAGCCCTTAATCAAGCACACCCAAAGGATTCTAGCTTAGCAGAATCAAGAGCATGCAGAAGTATACCAAGTTCAAGAGGAGGAGTGATCTTCCCAAATGAACTTACTGGATAAGCTGAATTCCAGCTATAATGAAGTTATAAAGGCTATCATCAGTAATATGGAACAGGTCAAAGATGACCACAGAAGAGTAAACACCTTAGATGATCAACTTATTAAAAAGTTCTGAAGATTGCAGCTGAGGTCCTTTCCTCTCATGGAATGACATGTGGGTGGGTCAATATATCAGTAAATGCTGCCAGAAATTGGAAATTACTCTAAATTTTTGCCATCTCAGAACAAACGCTTGACCAAAGATGTCACATTTGTTCAGAAAAATTACTTGGAATTGAAAACATGCATGTTCAACTCAATGAATATGTCCAAACTGAGTTGGTAATATTGTAAAAAAGCGTCAAATATCTGGATACCACATCAGTAGGGCCAAATAACGAGGAAGATTTCGCACAAGTTCAAGAAGAATTTGTGAAACTTTATTCAACAATTTTGCCTGTGCAAGAAAAGAACATCAACTTTACTAAAGAAAAACAAGATATAAACACAGCTATCAGAAAACTAATGACTTCATTGCTAATCTGATCAAAGATATAAAGCATATACTGGCTTCTCAAGTTATCTTTCAAAAAATGTGAAAACTTAAAAAAGGAAGTCGATGATCTAAAGGAAAGAAGTTGCAACTGTTCAACTAGCCCTCAAGGGGGAGAGCAGTAATACCTTTAAGTATTTGGGAAAAACACAACTGAAGAAAAACATAAGGCTCAAATCCAGGAATCTGGATCATGCTTTCTGGAGAAATTTTATGGAGAGGATTCCTCAGGAGTTGAGACGGATAATGAAACAGATATTTCATATGTCCATTAGATGCCAAAAATTCTTGCTTCCATCCCAACTCCAGATGACACTCATTGCACCATGGACCAATTCTGACTGGAGTTTCTCCACGACGTTTGCACTCTAGACAAAGTGTAACTACTCTGGCCAAACTCTGGGAAAGATGACTTCAATCCCTTTAATTTGCCAAAATTTGTCAAATAATGAATGTCATTCATTTTTTAAAATTGTTCAAAAAAGCTATGCAAGGAGGATTGGAACATGCGAAGCCTAAAGCTCTCATTATTTGTATGGACTCACATAGTGTCAATCTTGTTATCCCTATTTGGGTGACGATTGGTCATATTCAGATGCTAAAAATTCCATCATAAGACAATTCGGATGCCCTGATAAATTATCTACCAGAAAAACAGACTTACTCAATATTGAATTCCAGCGGAATGATTCTATCAGAGACTTTGAGGACAGATTTTACCATGAGGCTCAGGGCTTACTTGGTTCAAATGCATAGATGAATTCAATGCGACAATTTGCCATGCAACATGCTGTCAAGCCATACTGTTACTTAAAGCGTGTCATGATTTCAGCCTTTAATCGTCCCATAAAGCATTACAACTTAATGATTATTTAAGAAAATGCTCAAAAAGCTTTGACGCCCCTAATTGGCCCTAATAGCAAGCAAAAATTCAATTTTGGGACCAAAAAATGCAAATTGAAATGAACAAGGAAAACTAACCAGCTCAAAAATCTGAAAAATGATCAGCAAACAGGGCCAATTACCTGTAATAATTGTGGCTGAAAGGAACATTTTGCTAGTCAATGCTACAGATGCTCAGATAAGAAACCTGGGGTGAATGTGGCCTTAAAGGTTAACAATAAAGAGAAGGCGGGAAAAGAGCAGGTGTAGTAAAGGTGGAATGCTCTACCTCCACCAATGCTTCACTACACATTACACCCAACCCTGGCAAGCTTTTTTTGCCTATGAAGTGGCTGAAGATAGATTACACCACATTGTGGTTGATGATGTCTACATGGTTACCACCTAAGCCAAAGCAAAAGAATTAAAGCTACCAGAGGTCACTGGGTAATCTCTGGCCAAAGTAGTAAATCCCTATGCTAACCAAGTTATTGATCAAGGGCTAAGTAACCATTCTAAATGTTCATCCAATATGTCTATGCTACAGGACGTGCAAGTGGCCATACCCATGAAGACTTTAGCAGAGACTTTTTTCCAGAGATGCTCAAGTCTGAAATCCTATTTAAAACCAAATACTTACTCCAATATTCACCTAATAATCGATTCTGATACCTACTATAAATGTACATATGTGGATATTGCAGTTTTTAGGGTTCATATTTGTGCTATTGTTGATAGTGGGGAACTAATGATATTGTGACTACCAAACTGGTCAAGAAACTGAAAATCGCTCCTGACGTTGCACATCGTAAAGAATATGGAACAGCTGGAGCCCACAAAACTAAGTCGCTCAGGGCCTATGGCACGTTACCATTATGTTTTGGATCCATTGTGGTGACAGCACAGGCCTTAGTTTTGCCAAATACCAGGTACAATATCCTTATTGGGACTGATTTTCTGAGAAGATTTGGTGTTGTCACAAATCATAAAGAAAAGCAGACTATTTTGTGACAAAGTATCCCGTTATATTATAACAGAAATGGAAAGGCGAAAAGAAACAGCTGAATTTATTTTTTATTCTAGCCTATAAAGATGGGATAGTCCAGATTATGTACATGAAATCCTGTTCAAAAATTAAGGCCCTCCCAATGCAAATTTGTGAATCAAAGAGAATACTATTACGATCAAATTAACAAATTTCTGTGCTGCCTGTAACTCAAGTAGTCGTCCCTACTGGGCTGACTATTAAAATTCCAGAGGGACTTTATAGGGAAATATACCAGCCATAGTGTAGATTCCAATTTGAGCCAAATATTGCACCAAGAAAAATCATTCCAGGGCATGAGGATATTCAAATCTTAAGTGCAAACCTCCAGAAGTAGCCCAGCGAGAACAGAGGCATCAGGTTAATGCATACCTGTATCTATTTCTGACGACCAAGATTCAGACATTTCACAAATTTGGGACCTTAGAAAAAAACAGGACTTCCCAATGAGTAAACCATTAGTATCAATAACTAATTCTATGGCTGGATTAGGGAACTTGGCTGACCTGGAAAAGGCTTAGTCCAGAATTTATTTCAGAAATAATGAGAAATATTTGCAAAAGATGATTTTGACTAAGGTTGTTCTAAGGGTGTGATACATACTATTAACATGAATAACCATAACCCTATCCAAATATTCCCGATTAGACGTTCAAAAGCAGCAGAAGAAGTTTTTTCCAAAGAAATAAAAGATCTCCTAGATTGTAGAATGCTGGTTCCATCAAAGAGTCCTTGGGCCACCTTGATTCTAATAGTTAATTAGAATGATAGAGTAATTGGCTTGTCATTGATTACCAAAAAACAAACAACATCAATTAGAAGGATTCTTTTCCCCTTCCACAAGTTGATGACGCCTTAGATCGTTTTGGAGGCGCAAAGTTCTTCTCCGCTTTGGACCTAATAAGTGGGTATTGGCAGATCAATATGCCCAAAGAGGATCACAAAAAGTGTGCAATAATAACCCAAGAAGGCCTATTCCGGCCAACAAGTTAGCCACAAGGACTTTGTAATGCCTCAGCTACGTTTCAAAGGGCAATGGACACAATCCTAGAGGACTTAAAATTTGTCTTGTGTGTTGGTTTATTTGGATGATATAAACGTCTTCAGCTGTACCTTAACCAACCATCTGAACATTTAGAGGAAGTTCTTAAGAGACTAGCAGCTGCTAAATTGGATATCAAACCCCAAAGTGCCAATTTTTCATACACCAATTGGAATATCTTGGGTTTGTTATTAATAAAGAGGGACTCCTACCCCAGCTATCAAAACTTAAGGTGATACCAAAGATGAAACAGGCCAAATCCAAGTGTGATATAACGGTTTTCCTGAGCATGATTGGTTATTATCACCGATTCATTGCTGATTTTGCATGAATTGGAGAGCCGTTGTTTCATCTTCTTAAGGACAAGGTTATATCTGACGGGGATTGGGCCTGTCAAGAAGCATTTAATCAGCTCTGATTGGCCCTAATAACGGCCACAGTCCTGCAATATCCAAACTTCAAGCGTGAGTTTATTGTCCAGACTGATGCATCACTTATGGCAGTTGGAGCCGTGTTGTCTCAAATAGAGGAAGATGGCGAGGAACATCTGATCACCTTCACTAGTCAGACCTTAAACGTCCACAAGCAAGAATACATGGTGACAGAATGGGAATACTTGGCGGTCATATATGCCTACAAGCATTTTTGGTCTTATCTACATGGCACTCACTTTAAAGTTGTTACAGATCATTCATCCCTAATATGACCGAACAACTTAAAGGAATCAGAGGGCTGATTACCGCGATGTGCACTAAAGCTTCAATCCTATAACTCAAGATTAAGCATCATGAATGAGTGAAGCACCAAAATGCCAACTGCCTATCCCAGTTACCTACAATCGCCACTTTCAGTTTGGCCGCTGATAAGTTATTTAAAAAAATGGTCAGTAGAAAATTCCAGAAGGAGCCTGAATCATTTCAAAAAATGCTCACTGTTTTATGGAAAAACACTTTGATTGAAAATGGAATATTATACAAAATGATCAAAGGAAAAAAATGTTTTTTCCATAACCCTCAGCCTGAACAGACCTAATTATGTGGCGCATAAGGCCATAGGCCACGGTGGATTTAAATAAATGAAGGAGCATCTTAGATGATACTACTACTGGTAGTTGATGCACTTTTATATCCAAAAAACACTGGAGTGTTGCGTCAAATGTCAAGGTGAAAACCCGTTCCAAAAGAGCACATCTTACCATCTCATTCAACCCAAGTTAGCCTGCATACTGTATTTATTAATATTTTCAGACCAATTCCTACTAGAAATTCCAAAGCCAAGTATATCATCGTGGCTATTAACCACTTAACTAAGTGGGTTGAATCAAGGGCTATTCAGGAAGTAGGTGAAGAAACAACTGCTAAGTTTTTCTTTGAAAATGGTATCCACAAACATGGTTGCCCACAGGTTATTATGACTGATAATGGAAGCAATTTTATGGCCTTCATCATTATGAATCTCAACCAGCTGATGGGAGTGAGAGGTGTAATCTCTGCTCCTTAACATCCAGAAACAAACAGAACAGTTGAGCGCGTAAATGGGACGCTTTTGAATATTGTCAGAAAATTAACCTCAAGCAAACCATCTGAATGGAGCACATTTTTAAGCTTGGCCGTGTTTACTTACAACATATTATATCATTCTGCAATCAAGATGCTGCCTTTCCAGGTCTTATATGGAAGACATCTAACCCTACCATCGCTGCTTTATATGGTCCTAGAAGATCCTGTTGAAAGAAGTTATCCTCAATACATCAAGAAGCTTGCTGAAACCCTAATTAAATTGCACTCTCAATCCTTCAACAACAGTCTTGCTGATAAAAAGGTCTGACATAAAAAGATTCTAAAGAGCATTGTGATTTGACTAAGCTAATGTTGGAGAAGAGGTACTGTTTTACAATACCATGGATTGGGCCAATTACAGAAATTAAATCTCATTTGGGTTGGTCCATTTGTGGTTATTGAGAAAAAGTCAAGGTTTTTTTACAGCATTAAAGAGGTTAAAACAGGCCATATTTATAATTGTGTCCATACATTCTACTAAGAAGATTTAAGAAGAGGGCTAATTAGAAGAAAAGAAAATATAAAATAAGTATACATAATTATAGGTAAATAAAAAATATGAAACATAATGAAAATATAAGAAAATAATAATATATTATATAAAGGGTGGTTAACTGAGCAGGTAAAACTGCTTCCACCCTAAGTGCAGGTTTTGAGTTCGAAACCTGTACTGGCTAGAAAAATTCTCAGTGTGGTATATTTGTCCCAAGGTTGACCCACCTCAAATAATTTTTATATATAATATATAATAGTAAGAAAGAAAGAAAGAAAGAAAGGAATGATATAAGAATATTAAAATTAAACTTTATTAAAAAATAATTAAGCATCAAGGTTCTTATTCCTCCACTTTGAGGGGAAGGCAAAACAGATCCTTATTCCTCATCTTCATGCATCGATTTGGCCCAATCTATTTGCTAGGTGACAAGGTAAAGGGCCATAGCAGAATAATGCCAGATGCGCCTCATGCTTGTGGTAGATGACTCACAGTGAATGATTGTAATTTGAGGCACAAAACCATTTACCATGATCTGATCAAGCCCACAATTAGGTGGAAAACTAGCATCTAGAAGAAGACAATCAACTAGAAAATCAGTCTGTTAATGGTACAAATCCAGAGTCACTAGTCAAACATGATATACCTGGGTTTTCTATCACTCAATAGGGGTGGTAACATGCAAAAACTGGCAAAAGGCATCTGATCAGGAATGATGTGTATAAGATGGCTGATTAAGGCCTTTTTCAAAAGGTATTTGTCCATGCTATATTGATAAAGAGCCTCAAATGTTGACTAAACAGCTGAGCGGAAGCAAACATCTTGAACATCATGTGTGTTTAGACTTAAAAAAGAATTGAAATGGGCCTGTTTTTGAGTGGCGCAGACCAGGAACTAAGGACTTCCTCCACAAAGCTGTTGATCTTGACAAAATTTTGAGGTCATATGGTGGGATACTCAGCAAGAAAAAGATGAATGGGGTTGTATAGTCGCTCATATTTGGCCCTTGTTTTGTCAAGAGGTTGGCCCTGACATGAATAGTTAGATGAGCCTACTACCAAAATGTATGCTCAAGTCAATGGGAAATGGCTGAGTGCAAAGATAAACACTACCAAAAGATTACCATCCCAATAAAGATTGGAGCGAAAAGGTTAGCTCCCTAGGATCAAAAATGTGGCTAAAGGTGTACACAGGAAGAATTTTTGAAGCATCTGAACGAAGATCATAACCTGTCAAGTTCTTGAGTAGGATCAACAAATGTGATAATCTATTCCTTAACAATGGTCTCAGGCTGAGTAGATATCATAATATTTGGTGCAGAAAATAAGCCAACCCAACTTTGCTGCTAGGAGGGAGCTAATAGACGTATTCATATGAATAGTTCTTTCTAACTGATTGAACCAATGCCGTTGTTCAGGTTAAAGAGAAGTGACGAGATTGCGGTAGGCTGAGGAAGAGTTGTTTTCAGACATTGAAGATAAAATTGGGAAAACTTAGGGTTTATATTCCAGTCAAATGGGGGAAATGTTAGATTCTGATGGTTGACTCAAAAATAAACCCTTTGAGAAAACCATCAATGCTAATAGCTTACTCCCATTGATGGATCCTTTGATTCTTTTAAATTTATCTGCATAATCTGATGAATCAGATTCACCTCAGAACCGCCTTGATTGCTTCTAAATGACCCAATTATTGTAGCTAACAATAGCTATGATATAATATCATTATGGTCAATTATGGGATCCACTTGAGTGAACTAAGTGAATTTATGGCAAAAAATTAATTGCATCTTTGAATTTGATGCAAAAAAGTTTAATGAGGTCAATTTTTAATGTAATAATCATCATAAAAGCCATGATAGTACTTGCACATGGACAGTCCAAATAGGAAGTACCTAGTACAATTGAAAGGACTGCTGATGTCCTGATTAGGGTGTATCATTATTTGAACTCTATATGTTTTTTCTCCCCATTTATTACTTTTGTCAGCTTTATAACGAAAAACAATTGGGCTGATTGAGAGGCTAAGAATCACCATTGAGGTGCTAATATTAAGCTGAATAATCTTCCTGATTATTAGAGTAGTAGTGCCTCCAATCGAGCTGAAATGATTGTAATTTAGTTAATTTAGGGGCCTAATTAACTTGAGAATATTTTAATAACCACTGCTTTAATCCATATTAGATTGGCAAGTTTTTATGAACTCATCTATTAGATGAGTATGGCCAGGAGATGCCCTAGAAGTTAAAATACTGGCTCCTGGCCTAAAATAAATCATCATCTTTTCATCTAATTACATTTTCATCTTATATTGCCTTATATCAAGTTTATTCTCATATTAGGAAGTGCAGACAAGCGTTTAGAAGAGCTTGTCATAATTACCTGTGTCAGGAGAGTTCCCAATTAGAGAGGGAAAATATACCCAAAAGAAGACCAGAAGAGTCATTATTTGTTATTTAGCTTTTTGAGCTTCCAAACGGTTAGAAAATACCATATGGCACATAGCATAATTGAGGATTTATCAGCTGAAACTCTTCCCAACTGTCACAATTCTGATAAGACTGGACGCTAAGCCCTAAGTGTTTTTTGCAGAATGGATAGAATCCACTGAGTTTGATATGAGTTATGATTATGTGAGCACCTCAAGATGAGGCAATATTGAGTTGTTGGAAAATCGCTAAAAATTAGGTATTCATGATATTAACAAATAAGAATTGCCCGAACCAATGAGATATGGAGAATTGAATTACTAAGCCAAGGAAAAGGTATCATTCAAAGTCACTATAATATAGGTAAGATGATATGGTTGATAAGAGGAGGTTTTTATTAATTTAGAGTGAGAATAACAGCGAGGATACGCTGTATTTATTAAATTAAATAAAGAATTATGTTGGGAGCAAGTGCTCCATATTTATTAAATCATTTATTCTGTTGTTTTGAGAACAATGATCATCATAACAGTGGTCCTATTGCTCAATGGGCTGAACCCTGTGAATAAACCTTTACTACATATATTTTTTGATTCCAATAATTTTATAAAAGTGGTTCTCACTACAGGGGGCCCATTGATCAATCACAAAAACTGATAAAAATTACTAAGTCGCTGGCCACGTCTTATCAGGCTTGCTTTGGCAAGGAATCTTCCCAAAACACTGCAACTGTTGAATACGCAGAACTCAAGCTTGCCATGGACGCTGTTCTTAAATGAAAAAAACAGTTTCTGCAGGAGGTTTGTATTGATAGGCTGCCTCTGTTTGATTATGATGGGAACATCCATGGATTCTTTAAGAGATTTTAGTTTTGCAGTATAAGGAATTTCAGATAGGCGTAAAGCCAGATTATTATTGTCCACCCTGGATGTCAAAAGCACCGACCAAGATATTTTTTATCTTCTCAACAGTTCTTTTACATATCAAAATTTGAAGGATAATGTGCTATGGTTGTTTGGAGGAACTTCAAAGTTGGTGCAGCGGAAGGCTGAGTTCTTAACCATTGGGTTTCAAGTATTGAGACCCTTACCGCATTTGCTGATCAATTTACAGTGGAAGCCCATGTGTTAAATATGGAAGGAACTTTTACCAATTCTGACATATGCATAACATTAAACTTCACTGTAAAACCATATCCGTGAGCTTTTTATAACATGGCTTTATATTTAGAGGTTGGTGTACCCTTGCTTAAACTTGTTCAAATTTTACGCCATCTATCTGCTACCTTCCCTCCACCAAATATTAAGTAGAAACCTATCAACTCTGCTGCCAGACTTTCTTATTTAGAGGAGTTATCCTTCCCTGTTCAGCGTCCATTTTGTACCCTCAGCCTTAATATAATTACATGCCACACTTCCAAATGATTGCCATCAGCAGTTCACCTATCAGGAGGGGCATGTTTAAACTGCTTGACCCCAGTCCAACTTTTGAGGTGGCCCATTTTACAACAATCAAAGACGCAGGTCTTTTGGGTCAATTGCTTTTTGTGGATTGCTCTGGGCACCTGGCTAGAAGCTGTCTCAATTGTTAGGTTCATTACCTATCGCAGAAGCAGTACAATAATGGAAAAGTCAGAGCGGAGTAAAGATGGGCCTCTCTACCCCCACTATTCTGACTCAAAACGTCCCACCTGAACCTAACCATGTACATTCAGCGGAAGTTCCTCAGTACAACGACGCCTTTCTATATCAGCAGCCAGATAAAGGGTGAATGTACTGACACAAGCGTGATTCATGAAAATGGTGGAAGCAGGCCCCCAGGAGAAAACAAAGCCTTATTCTTGTCAAATGTTTGATCAACTTTCTACAAGATTAACCAGATTCATGAGCTGATGCACTTCTCTTAAAAGGGGTAAACGCGGACCTCCCTGTTGATGCTATTGTCAAAAAGTACCCTATAACTGGGGAGGTTATATGAGCTTCATAGGGAAATAAGATCCGTTTTATGTCCACGTTTTAAACAATCAGAATGCATCTTACTCTAATCGTACTTAGCGTGATACTTTCATAGCAAAAACCCGAGTTTGTGCAATAATTGATTTGGGTGCCCAATTAACACAGTGTCCACAAGGTTGGTAGCGAATTTGTCATTAAAGCCTGACATGGAGCATCATATGGTGTATGGGAATGCAGGCGCGGAAAGCATGGTTGTGAAGGAGCGTACAGCATGCTACCCTTGCAGTTTCAGTCAATTGTCATTGTATCCTCAGCTATAGTTATACTGAACAATAACTATGACCTGTTAATTGGAACTGCTTTTGTGTGCAGCTAAGAGTCTGTTGTTGATATGATAGCAGAGACCTTTGAACTTCTGGGACAGCAGATCCCAATCTACTTCACTTCCAGCTTAATGCCATAGGATCCAGTACATATGGGTCGCATTAACCATGCATATGGTGATGGGGTGGTTTCAGTTCAAAACCATCAAATAAAGAGCAATACCCATGCCCTTCCCCATCAAATTTATGAATATCAAGTGCTACCACTTAGAGCTACTGGCCCTATATCTATCCTCTATGAACTTAAGTTTCATAAATACCAAGTTAGAGGTGGAAGTCCAGGTCGGTCTATATGGGTAGGTCATTGAGCTCTATCAGCAATCATGGCTTGAGCCCCTAAAGTGGCCCCAGGCATTATACTTCCGGGGCATGGGGAGATCAAGGTCTTGATAGCAAATCTTCAGGATAAACTGATGAAAATCTGTCAACACCAAATAGTGGCGTATTTGAATTACATCTCAGTTGAAAAGGTCATCCAAGTTCATGAGTTTTGTTCTCTGGATTAATTTGGTCTGCCCATTGAACCACAGCTCGTCGTAATGGCGGTTGTACCACATTAGAATTTAATGGTTTTAATGGAAGACCAGAAAGATCAAGTAGAAGCCTTATTTCAAAAACACAAAGAGATCTTTGTTTTCAATGATCATGATTTAGGGCTCACACAAGGAGTAATCCATAAAATGGACACTGGGGATCATCCCCATCAGATCTCGGCCAATCCACTGATCTAGAGCAGTGGAAGAAGTTATCACAGCAGAAAATGATAGACTGGTGGATCAAGGAATGCTTGAACCGTTAAAGAGCCCATGGGCTTCCCCTGTCCTAATTGTCAAAAAGAAGGACGGTACCAACAGGGTAGTAATAGACTACCGCAAGCTCAACAGCATTATGAAAAAGGACTCATACCCCTTGCCATAAATTGACTATGCATTGGACTGGTTGGGAGGAGTACGTTACTTCTCCGCAATGGATTTGATATCTGACTATTGGCAGATTGAGTTGCCTGTGGCAGAACAGGATAAATGCGTCATTATCACATCAAAAGGGCTCTTAAACTGAAACATATGCCAAAAGGGATTGTGTAACGCCCCAGCTACATTCCAACAGGTGATGGACACTATCCTTGGCAACTTGAAGCTGTCATGCATTTTTGCATACCTTAACAATATCAACGTTTTCTCTCACACGTTTTCTGAGCACCTTGACCATTTTGAAGAGGTATTCCGCTGGCTGTCTGAGGCCAACATCAAAATAAAGCCCATAAATGCCACTTTTCCAAGGATTAATTAGAGTACCTCGGATTTGTGGTTGATGCAACAAGGCTGCGGCCCCAACCAGCCAGAGTGGAGGCCATCCAGATTACTACACCAAACTGTAAGCGAGCTATACAAGTATTTTAAGGAATGGTCGGCTACTATCACCGCTTTATACCTAACTTCAGCTGTATTGGAGGTCTGCTGTTTGAGTTATTAAAAAGGACGCCACGTTTGAATTGATGGAACACTGTCAACACTCCTTTGATAAACTTTGAACAGCACTGATTAATGCGTTGGTGCTATGGTACTTAAATGTTGAAAAGAAATTTATTGTACAGACGGATGCATTTCTTTCCGCTGTGGGGGCAGTTATGCCCCTAAAAAGATTATGAAGGGGAGGAGCACCCAGTGGTGTACTGCATTAAAGCCTGAATAGCCATAAATGTAACTATACCATGACCGAGCTAGAGTGCTTAGCAGTGATCTATGCTTACAAATAATTCAGAGTATATTTTCATGGTGTAAAGTTTAAAGTTTTAATGGATCCCGCCTCGTTACTCTGGTTGCAGAACCTTAAGGAGCCTGAGGGCCGTCTAGCCCAATGCTACCTTAAACTACAAGCCTACAACTTTGAGACCTTTACTGACCAGGAGCAAAACACCAGAACGATTATTGCTTGTCAAGGCTACCAACTATTGCGATTATGACAGATCTGAGTATTATGTAAGGCAATATGCTCAGCGGAAAGTACAATGATGAGCTGCCACAAGTCATCAAGACGGTGATTAAAAATGAGAGCCAATACTTTCCAGTGGAATGGTGAGTTGTACAAGCAGATCGTCAATTAAACATTAAACTTCCCACAACCCTTTGCGCGGCCTAACATTATCATGAGTGCACATAGGGCAGTTGAGCATGGTGGCGTGCGCAAGGCATTGAAATTACTGTGGCCTCAGCTTTACTGGGAAAGCATGAACTTTGATGTGCTTGATTCTATCTCCTCCTGCCACCAGTGCCAAGTGGAAAAGCTGTTCCGCCAAAAGATCTCATACCAGTTAGTGAAGCTATACTTTGTTTTGCATACAATTTCTATGGATGTCTTTGGCCCTCTGCCAATGGGAGCTAAGTGGTACAAGTACATTTTGGTGGAAAATGACCACTTAACCCGGTGGGTTGAAGCAGGGGCGATATGAGATTTAGGGTCAGTCACAGTGGCTAAATTTAAATTGAAATGCATTATTCAGTAGAATGGCTTTCCTCAGTTCCTCCTTACTGATAACGGAACTAGCTTCAAATCCCAGATCCTCCCAAAGATTAACAAGCTAATGGCCATCTGAGGGGTATTGAAAACCCCATACCACCCTAAGTCTAACAGGATTGTTGAGCGGGCCAATGGGACCTTAGTGAACATACATCGTAAATTAGTAGCGGATCAACCCTCAGATTGGAGTTTCCTTTTGTCCAGCGTCTTCTTCGCCTATAGTATCAGTTATCGTCTGCCACAGGGAAGAGCCCCTTCCAATTACTATATTGACAACACCCTGCACTTCCAGCACTTCTATACTCCTGTGTAGAAGATACTGGCAGAATTGATCCCCAATGTTATTTGATGACCATAGCTAACACATTAATCAAATTGCAAACCAAAGCATACTTGTTCAGTTTAGCCAAAAAGATTAAGATTTAGCCTGCCAATCAGGTACGACGTATCAGGTTAGATCAGTTCAAAGATGGGGACATGGTTCTATTCCATGATCAACACGGTTTTGGGCAGAATCACATGTTGGCCAGCATCTAGATTGGCCATTAAAAGTTACTAAGAAGACAGGTATGGATGCGTATACTATTAAGGGCCCCATCTGTGGTAAGGTCAACAGAGTGCATGTCAAGTTCTTCTGGGCGTATAAGCAATAGGAGCCTTATTGTCCAGTCATGGGGAAATAATGTCACAATTTTGATGTGATTAGACGATAATCCCTAAAGTTGTTATTGTAAAAATGGATAGAATCCGCCAAGTTTGATACTAGTTATGATTATTTGAACACCTCAAGATGAGGCAATAATGAGTTGTTGGAAATGCCTTAAATTATGCAATCATGATATCAACAAATAGGAATAGCCTTAACTAATGAGATACGGCGAATTGAATTACTAAGCCAAGGAGGTGGTATCATCCAAAGTCACTACAATATAGGCAAGATGATATGATTGAGAAGAGGAGGTTGTTATTAGTTTAGAGTGAGCGGAACAGCGAGGATCCGCTGTATATATTATATTAAATAAAAAATGTGTTGGGAGCAAGTGCTCTATATATATTAGATAGTTTATTCTGTTGTTTTGAGGACAACAATTATCATATCGTTGGTCATATTGCTCAGTGGGCTGAACCCTGTGCAAAAAGCTTTTTTGTATATCTTAACAATTCTGCCAATTTTATAAGACTGATTTTTGAAACAGGAATATAATTAATAAGTGAGCTATTCATCAAATTATGACAGTGGCTGTAGTTGAGTAAGTTTTGGGGCAGGAAATTTTTTGGATTAATATGGGTCCAAACCTGCTCCTGATTGGTTGGAATGGGTAGAAATTGGTCATCTTGGCTTTGGGTTACTAGATTCTGCTACTGATTCATCAAGCGCACAACCTGGGGGGTGGTGGCAGCAAAGTCCCCACTTGAACGCTGTTATTGTGGCCTCCTGGGTGGGGTTGTAATTATTTTCAACGTTTAATTTTTATTCACATGTCTTTTTGGTATGGTCCAATATGGCAGAGGGGGCAAACTGTGCAGCTGTTGTTGATGCAAGCCCAAATGAAATGGTTTGGTGCAAATGAGATGTAGGCACGCAGTGGGATGTACTGGTTCATGTCCAGCTGGCGGGGGATAATGGTGGCCATTGACCAAAGTGCCATAAGGCGCTCAGCACCACTTAAGGCAATTAACTAGAGGATGGGGTCTTTTCCATAAGTGGCCAGCCCTGACATCAACTCCTCATAAAGTGTTTGAGGGGGAAGGTGTGAGGGGAGGTTCACAAAGGTCACCATGAGTGTAGTATAATCTGGGAGATGTGTTCAGGTGGTGGTAATGGGTGTGTTTTTGTATATTAAGGGCGTAGCTGCTACAGCGGCTGCATCCTCTTTGGTGGGCAAGCCTATACAAAATAGCCCATATAATGGTAGAAGTCTATAAATCCTGCCGGTGCAACGGTGGCAGTTGCCAGCTCAATTATTGCTTTGTCAGCATATGGGTTTAAACGTCTATGCTTGACATGGAGGAAAAAGCAGATAGTGGTTCAAGCTAGGGCTAAGGGATGGGGGAGGATTGGGTGGACTTGTTTGAGATGGAGTGCTAAGTCCCTTGGAGAAACATAGGGGCCAGATGTATTTGGCAGACTAGAAAAGCCATTCCACACATGTTTTCTTGCTGGGTTGGTAATCGCTAGCGTGTGGAGCACCGCTTCCCACACTGGGACAACAGGTAGATGATCCAAGGGCTTAAATTGGGAAAATTATGTGGTAAAGGCCATAATGGAGAATCAAATTTTTCAAAATTGCTCAAAATTGATGCCAAGCAGTTCCATAAATATTTTTATATTGTAAAATCACTCCTTTTCCACTGCCAGTGTTCTGCGGATCGTGGTAAGGGTCAAACTTGGTTCTTTAAGTGATTTGGTATACTGAAATGGGTTCTATATCAGAGCCACAAGAGATGATCTTTAGTTATTTTTTATATTTTTACAACATTATAAGACTTGTTTTGGCCATGAATGGCCCCTACTTAATTTGGCGGTGTTTTGTGCATCGTTTCCAGGTCCATCACCACCAGGCCCTTCACCAATGATCACGCTTGCACCATCAAAATGCGTTTCCAAGAAAAATTATTTCTAAATAAAGCGTTTTTGTCAATTTTGGGGGATGGTAAGGGAATCACAACCCTCAGATTCCAAAACGACTAAATCCACCAGGTAAAAGCAAGAAGGGTGGGTACTTCTCAGTTGGAGGTATCGAGAAAAATGCCAAGGTGCACCAATCATTGGAAAAATGAGAAACCGGTGGTGAACTCCACTGTGGCTCTGACCAACAGCTGGAGCACCCAATTCACACTTTTTAAAAGTCCCACACGGATAATTCTAGTGCATGTAAAATAAGTAGATAGGTCAACTAATGACAAGAAAGTGTCTGAGACTCTCAATCCCAGAGAGGTGGTTTGGAGTCATAGCCACACCGCCGGAGAACTATTCATTATTAAGATGGTAAACAGGGTACCACTGAGTATGCTGGAACAGAGAAAACCCAGAAATAAGGGCGTACAACGTGGGATATAGTCATAAACAACTAATAAACCACAAAATTTGGTTTGAACCAAAGTGGAGTATGTAGCCAAGTGGGGTACCTTGCATGAGGGCTTGGGTGGCTGATCTAAATGGGACCAGGGCTTTTCATCAGTGCACCAGATTTAGTATGTACTTGGTGACAAATAAAATGATCAAAGTTTTAGGAGACCTCTTAAGGAGTTCCACACACAGGTTTGCCTAAGGAACTATTTAAAAAAAGTAAAATAATGGGGGAACTTTATAGGAATTCACCCAACGAGGAATCTTGGTCTTGAGGAAACATACTTAAACAACTTGAGGGAATCATCAATTGGTGGAAGTGGCGTTAATCCTAAGTGCATCAATAGGTGCATGCTTCCATCAGCCAGGGTACTATAGCGTTAGATTGACCAACCTTGAGTTTATGATTAAAGGCACGGCTAACATGATTTAAAAATTTTAAAAAATTGAATGGGTTTCAAAAACACATTTGCTGAGAAACTGAACCAAACTGTTGCTGTTAAGATCGTATTAGTGCGTTTTAACTCACTTGCCATAACGCAGGGCTGAACATCACACACATCCCCTAGACAAATTGGGAATATCTATTTCCAGAGTAGGTACAGGGTATGTTTGAGGTCAAGAAGGCCTGTTAACTTAACCATTTTTTTCTTCTGACGACGAGCTTTTTTTACAGTTGATACCCTCAATCATGCCATCAAGCCATGACACTGGCCATACCTTTAGCATGCAATTTTCCTCAAATCTATAATCTGTCTCTTTTGGCCCAAGGTTGATACAACCATGACCTCATACTAGCACTATTGGTAGCAAAATACTTTTTGAAATTTAGTGGTTTCAGGTACTTAAATTGCCACTTAAATGTTCAAGTTTACCTAAGGTCATCCTAATTCGAGTTTCATCTTACAGCTGATAAAATATTACTATTGGGAAAATTGGCATCAATTTTGGTTTAATGACATTCCCCTAATTGGGACGTCAGCAGGACTCTTTATAGCACTATGTAATCCCTCTGGACTGTCCATGTGCAAGTGTTGTTGTGCCAATTATTTGCATTGACATATAAATTTCACAAAGGGCGTTTATTTTTTTGATAACATGACAGTAAACTTATAGTTGTTATAGACTTTGGGATTTTCAAAGTAAATTTCAGGTGATGATCCCAGGGCAATTAATAGAGTATCAAGTCGATTTTAAGCACAGTTAATTGTGACTAATTGCCAGGTTTATTGACAGGGTAATTGCCCAGAATACATGTTTTTGAAGGGTTTATTTCTAAATCAATCACCATAAACTTGATAATGTTAAACAAGGAGTTCACACAGGAGGGTAGTTATGGTATAATAAAAATCAGTGGTGATTAGAAAGAGCTTAAAGTTTAGACTATGATCCTGCGATTGGACTGAAAAGGTGATTCTACCATTTTAATTAAAGATCATCTTTGCTAAAATTATCTCTCTTCTATCCCAATCCCAAAGTTTATGATCAACATAATAATATAAATTGCTTATTTTCATAGAATCTCAGATGTTTGGACCATGAAGGGTAAGCAAAATCTGGTAAAGATCTAAAGTTCCCTAAGAAACTAAATGAGCAAGAAACTATTATTAAAACGGTTTTAAAGCCCTTCTGCTGATGAGGCAATATCCATTTCAGCAGGTGTATGTTGGCCGCAATGCCTTCCAGGATGAACCAAAATGCTTCATAAATAAAAAACTAAAATAATTAGTATGTAAAAAATTTTAAAAAATGGGAGGAAAAATAGGCATAAAATAGGTCAGTACCCTCACGAGTGAGGCATCAGCCTTGTAATGGGACTAACTTAAGGGTTAAATTGCTTTTCTTGGGCTCTTCATCCTTTTCTTTGGTTGCAGGTTTCTAAAATATATGCTAAATAGGAAAGGGTTGTAATCACAAAATGGTTTAGGAATAGAGGTTTGGGAGATGTGATGGGCACACCATGATTGGATACTCCTTAATCTAGATTTTTAGAGAAATTAAAATTCTCCAAATTGAGATGTGCTCCACTCACAGTGGCCCAAATTTAGATTAAAAAGAACTGAAAATTTAAGAAAATAAATTAGGAAAATTAGTTAAAGTGAAGGTTGGTATTGTGGTTTGGCAAATTGGTTTTTGTTGCATAAATAAAAAATTCTATCATGAAAACAAAAAGTAAGCAGAATATTAAATTTGAGGGGAATTTTAAATGGGGGAAGTTCAGGAAAATGGTGGCAATATATTAAAACTTGTATAAAGTATATTTTTGCCATTTTACTGGTTAGTTGAGGATTTTTTTACGCGATACTAATCCTATCACCATACAATCATTCAGGTAAAGTTAGAATAGGAAAAGTCTTTCATGAAAGGGTATAATGCACCACCTGGCTCATTACCTTTGTGTAAATCCTTACATCAAGCGCCCATACATTAAAATTTTACCAATTGAAGTGCCTTAATAGCTATTACCTATAATTTGAAGTCAAATTAATGTAATCTTAAATAAAATTATATGGATCATATGCTAATCTTATGTCTATAAGAAAAGTTCAAGATAAACTACCCCCTTAGATACCAACCAATATTCCATATGCTGGTTGAGCCCTTATATATATGGCCTAAAGTAAAAACTTTAAACTAAATTAATTGATTACTTAACTATAAAGTATAAGGCTACAGAAGTAAAATATTCACTCTTGGAACAACTTTTAAGCTACATTACAATCATATCATCACATGAAACAGGCGCACTTAAACTTTATTAGCCTATGGCAAATTCTTTATCTCAATTTAGTACAAAAAATGGACCTAGTAAGAAAAAAATTATAGCCATATAATCCTTTCACAAGATAATAGTGATAAGTCAAGTTGATCCTTAACGAGATTTTGAAAAGATTGAAATGAACTGCACAACAAGTTAGAGCCAGTGCTGCAATCCATTTTACTCCCTTAAAATTTAGAGCTCTTTGATTATAGTAAAGTTCAACTAACGCAATCTACAGGTAAGATGTTGCCAAAATAGGCTTTTTTGATTGATATATGATTTATTTTAAAGACTTCACTGTAGAACACTTATATGTTAATTTATCAAAATTTAGATGGAAATAGGTTAAAAATTAACTCATCAGTTTAAGGATCAATCAAAAAGTCAGAAGAGAATATATCTACAAAGTATTGAGCTAATAAAACGCTCCACTCTATCATTTATATGAAATTCATAGTTATTGTTGCAAACCACATGTAATGGGCCAATGATTGTCTTAAAAGTGAAAAATAATCAATTTAGGATGTTAAGTCAATATTGTGTTTAATCAATTCCATGCAATGCAACACAAATTCTTTCCTTGGTAAAAGTTTGAAATAAATTATGTTATATTAAATGCAACATAAGGACAAATAGTAACATTTTGACCTATGGAAGAATTGAGAAATATAAATTGAGGCCAAAATAGTGTTAAAATATGAAGTATAAAAACACTTTAAATAGTTGTTTAATACCAATAGAAAGAACTTTAGGTTGATATTGAAGATGGAACAGCACAAAATAAGAGTTTTTGATTTTATGTTATAATGCTTAAATTAAATTTTGTTTGGAAAAAATTTGCTATTAATAAAGCAATAAGAATTACCCTTGAATGGTTATAAGTTCTAAAACAAGAGCTGGACTGGCATCAACAATTAACCCAATCATGATGTCTAGATATGGGTGCCTGATAAAAGTGACACTTAAGAAAGGCATATGTATTAAATTACTTACCTAGTGTTTCTATATAATTATACATTATCAGTACAACTTTTATTACATCTATTTTTAAAAAAAATGATAAGCATAAAATACATCCATATTTATTATACAGAAAAGATACACAATACTATATTTGTTCATTAATTTTAAGTTTGTTTTTTTATAATTGTGGAGATTTTTGTCAGTTCTCACTCCTAAATCTATAAGAAAAAAATGACTCCTTGTAAGTTTTATTTTTGCAGCATAATAGTTAAACTAGTTACTAAACACCATTCTGAAGCTGCTGTTATATATACTTCAGGTCAAAAAAAATGCCAGTTTTTTATATTGAGAAGCATAAGTTTATTTATTTACACACAAAGATTTAATTTTTATATTATATTATCAACAAATTGCCTCCTGTTTCCTAATCCATATTTTTTGACTCATTTAAAGTGGTCTTGTATATTACTGAGTTATTCAAGCAGTTATAAGAATCAGAGTGAGAGCAATAAACTTTATATTAGCTCTTTATAAAGTAGTCAAAGAAAAAAGTTATACTAAACAAATTCTGGTAAAAAGCTGAAAAAAGTTAAATATAGCTAGCTGTTTTGTAAAGCCATATTTATAGTGATAAAAGTATTTAAATCTACATCCAAAAGATACATTAATCTTGCAATGTGACCTGATAAACCCAATCAGTAGTCATTACCCTAGGCAATTTAGCTGTCTTAATAAGATATATAACTCTAAAAACATTTTGAATTGGTTAAGATTATAAAGTCAAGTATATAGATTTTTTATTAAAATATTATATTATGAATATGTTATATGTAAAACCTATTCAAAAATAAAGGTGAAGCTGTTTTACAACTGCCTAAGTAAACGGGTTCACTAATTCATATATGCAAATGTATCAGGGTTAATAATTAAATTATTAAAAGGCAACATTAGTGGCTTAAAATTTTTAACAGTATATAACAACTATAGCTATCAATTGTTGTCGAGATTCTGATATGACTGGATGTTAAGCTTTGAGTAGTTATGGTAGAATTGGTGAGATTGGCCAAGCCAAATAGTTTGATAATATTGATGAGATCGCCTTGATAATAAGTGATAGGGTGATAATAAGATTCAGATAAATATTTAGTGGATTACCTCCAAATCAGGCAATAAGGTGATGTTGATGTACAACAAATAATTAGTAGATCGCCTTGAACTAAGGCAATGGTGAATTTAGAGAAGAGTAGACTATGCAGAAACCAATGAGAATATGGCGCAAACAAATAGTCTAAGCAAAACAGCCAGTGTCAACTGAAGTTACAGATATATAAGCGAGATGAGAAGATTACAAGAGGAGGATTGTTCTAAGAGAAGTGGAACAGAGCAGAGAGTATCTGCTGTTAAATATTAAAGTATAATATAAGCGGTGTCATTGGGGAAATTGCTCCATATTTCATTATATTAATTAAAAGTGTTTTTAGGAATGGTGATCTCCATATCATCCATCTAATTGCTCAGTGGACTTGACCCCGCGCAAATTCTTCTGTTGTATAGCAAATCTATCGCCCAAAATTATAACAGTGGTGCTCACTACAGGGGGCCCATCAAACAAACCACAATAAATCAAAAATACTCCAATCTACGGCCATGGTATATCAGGCCTACACCAAAGGAGAACTGTCTCAAAGTGCTGTGCTTTCCAAAACCACGGAAATCAAACTTGTTGTATGTAGTGCTCAAAAGCAAGAGGAGCTTCTTCAGGAGCGCAATGACGTTAAAAATTATCTTAATAGTGGTGTTAGTCAGCTGTAGATACTTGGGCAACAGAACATACAACTCGCCAATCTTCTGGATGACATGACTGAGCGACTACACTGCATGGAGTGGAAGTTAACACCTACCTTTTACCCACCTCATCCCAATTGGAAAGTTGAAGAACAAAGTGTCACGCAGAAAAATTACTTTATGACAGATATGATACTGGATACCCAGCTTAGGAGCTTTTCTTTAAACATGCATGCAGCGTAAATCGTTCAAATCAAGGTGGCAGCTCTGGGGATTAAATCTTGACCCAACAAAACCCCCAGGTGATGGAGTCCTGCCCACTAAAGAGCCACACGCTATCCATAGAGCCGCTGACCCTTCCAAGCTAGCCCCTCACCGAGATCCCAACTATTGGCCTCTTTAAATCCTTAGTACGCCTCTAAGGCTCGCAGTCATGAGTGGGGGGAGAAGGTCTGCATTGACAAGCTACCTCCATTTAATTGCAATAAAAACATACACAGTTTTTTTCAAATGATTTGAATTAATGGCAGAAGGAACCTCTGATCAGCGTAAGGCTAAAGTACTGTTATCTTAATTGGATGTTATGAGCCAACCAAGTCACCTGCTATCTTCCAAGAAGTTCCGTTACATACCAAGGAGTGTAGAATACTGTGCTGTGGTTGTTCAAAAGTACCACAAAGATGTTGCAGCGGAAGGATGTGTTCTTAACCATCAGGTTCCAATGTAATGAGACCCTCATTGAGTTTGCTGACTGTTTTACAATGGAAGCCCATGTGTTACTTGGAGCAGGCTTTTATCCAAATCTTATGGGTGCATTGCAATGACCTCTGTGGTGAAGTCATACCATGATCTTTACAATGTCGTGACTCTAATTTAAAATGATTATGTGCCCCTGCTCAAAATTGTTCAGTTTTTGCATTGGTTATCCTCTACCTTTCCTCTACCCAATACTGGGCGGAAATATACCGCCTCCATTGCCAGTCCATCTTTTTGGGGGCTACATCTCATCCTATTTAGCTTCCACCTAGCAACCCCCTGCTGTAACATAACTACGCGCTTCATCTTTGGCCGAGATACCCCCAGATGTTCAAGTTCTGTCCTGAGCCTGATAATGAGAATCGTTCACAGCCCAACTACTGACATGAGACTAATTACGCCAACTTTCAGCAGTCAACTTATCACCCTGGCCCTGGTTATGACAATTACCACAATCAAATTATTGGCATGAGACATCTTATGGTAACCAAGGACGTGTAGCCTATGAGTTTAATTGTTTTCTGAGATTTTGTGTGCCATTAGGGCACCCAGTGCAGGAAAATATGTTGGATGAAACCGGGGTACTTCCCCCTACTGCACTGAGGCTGTGCGAATATAAGCACCATAGATGTGGGCATGAACGCGAGTGGGGTGGCTTACACCACTCCAAAACTGACATATTCCTCACTGTTTGGTTTGCCTGGCAACAAAGGCTACCAAGCCAGTTCAGAGATATGCATCCTTTTCTTACTGCAAGGAATGAGGACAGACTGACCCCCAAGTTGGAATTACTTGAAAAAAGAGGATTGCCATAACTTTCTGTAGCTATTTCTAGCCGTCGCTTAACTATGACCAGGGAGTTTGTTGCCTGTATTCCTTCTGAAGGGAAGCAACGCTAGTTTCTGGCAAGCTATACACCATACACCACCTCCCCCATATCATGCACCAGACCTTGAACCCCTCCTTGTCTGCAAGCAGACTTGGAGGGGCATATTCAGTCAGGATCACTGACCATGCGAGATGACTAGAGGATAATTTACACCATAGTTGGTGCGCTTCATACCATAGGAGAATACTACTACACATAGAATCTGCTGACAAACATTCTGTGAAGATGAGCTTTTTCATCTCCTCCCTCTACACGCCTTACAGGCATACAGAAGTTCACCCTCCTTATGTTTACTCCACTTACGCAGAGTCGCCCCAGTGACCAAGAAGTTGCTGCGGAGTTGGAAGAGAAAGTTTTGAACTGGTATAGACCAGCTTTCCTTAACCCTCCTCTTCCACGGGTCCATCAGGCCAGGTTGCATTTTGCAAGTGATCCAAGGCAAGTGCGTCGAGCAAAGCTCTCTGTCTTGTAACTTCTGGAGCCTGGCGGTTGTGAAATCTGAGAGGCAGACACCACTACCATCTCCCACCTTGAGCCAGTCCCGAAGTATAAAGGAACTTTCCAATCTGGGGTATCTCCAGGATTTTCATCTTCTCAGGAACACCCGCCAATCCTGCCCTCCACAACCTTCTAAACAGGATTCTCCAGCCTCTTATGCAGCCCGAAAAGTAATTGCTTCCCTCAAGCAAGAAGGCAACTCTGATCCTTCCACAACCTCCCATGCCTTCCTTACCAACACCTTGGAGACACTGGAAACATTATTAGCTGCTTCCACCATAAACACTCTTTGGCCGTAGCCATCAAGGCGTTCCTCCCAGTGAACCGCCCCAATAAAGTGCTTGAAGGCATTACGCAGATGAGGTTACATCTCCAGTCCCCAAGCTCATCCCCAAAGTAATCGCCTGGATCCTTTCGATGGTCCACTCTCCACCCTCCAATCTACCCTAAATGCCTGCCTAATCTCTAAAGTAATCTATCCAGTAGCCTGGTATGTTCCCCGCGCTTGGAATGGCCCCTTAATTGATTCCCCATCTGGCACCAAGATCCTTGTTCTACCTGTCTTTGCAAACCTTAGAGAGGTAATCCTCCAAAATTGGATCTCAACGAATGATTTTCCCTCCCAAGCAACCTATGTGATCCACTTCATCTGAAGTGCTTTTATCATACTGCCTAAGTTAATAAGATAGATGCCCCCCTTTTTCACCTCATGGCACAAATTAGAGAAACTGGTTTTTGACGCATGACCCTACCAAATGAACTGGATGAACGAGTTCTGTATTATATCTAATGGAAAATGTCAGCGGTGGAACAAATCTGGCAATGTACCATAGTATGGAAAAAATAAAAGTGTTCATGACAATGGCCCTACCCCAATAAGATAAGCTGGGCCATTGTCACTTCTAAGCAGCTTATCTAAGGTCCACTTCAAGTTTAAACCAAATTTCTTGTGTCAACGCCCACCCAGGGATGGGACACCAAAGTTACAGAAACCCCTCCCCTGTTGCCATCCAGAGGATTGAGCTCTTTGGTGTCACACTCAACGTTGCCGTTCTACCAATGGGCCAAGCCTCGAATTTTGATAGATTGACCTTTGCGTTGCTTGCATTCTGGTACATCTTCAGAATGTTCATCACCACATTTTCCTCCTCTGAAGAAACGTAAATCCATGTATCATCTGAAAACACTGAGTGATAGTACTCCTCACCATTGATGGTAAGTTTCCTCCGGTCCAACTTTCTGAGAGCCACTGAAAGGGTCTCTATTGCCTGAACAAACAATAAGGGAGATAGAGGGTCTTTTGACGCACGCCCCTACTTATCTTAAAAAGGTGGTAGAGGACCACATTGATATTGACAACTGATGAAGCTTCCTCAAAAATCCCTTTTCTAATCTCAAAAAATGCCCCTTGATTCCAACCCTACTTAACACTTGCTTAAAGAAACTCATGATTCACCCAATCATACACCTTCTCTTGATCAAGAAACAGTAATTACCCCTCTGGTCATACTGTCTACTTGCCCACTCTTCTATAAGGTGAAGCAGCATCAAATTGTCAGCAATTGAACGTCCTGGGATAAACTCATAATGCTCTTTCACAACAACGTCCGCCACAACCCCCTTTAGTCGATTGGTCAGGATCTTCATTAAGATATTATAGTTAGCATTAAGCAGAATCAAAGGACAATAGTTCCCCATGAGAGAGGGATCTCCCTTCTTATACAACACCACCACGCCTTTTGAAAGCGTCAGATCAATTGCACCAGAGACTAGGAGTATATTGTAGAGCTCCACAAGCATCTAAGACATTCCTGCCCAAAATAACTTGTAAATCTCAATGATCAACCCATCCTCCCCGGGAGCCTTGTCATTCTTTTCTTTGCGGATGGCTTCTGACACCTTTGACTTGTGGACCTTACTACATAGTTGGTGCTGAGTCTTCTTTGGCAGTACTTCCAGTCTGCTTGTTAGTACTTTGGATGCCTCTGGGTCATTTTCAAGGGGCCATAAAGGTCCTCATAGTAAGAAATTGACCACTTCAGCCATGTGAGCTGCATCCTTCACCTCAACTCCCTTATCACAAAGTGACAAGATCCTTACTGAGGGTCTGAATGCCCCTACTGTCTTGCAAAGTAGAGTCACATTGCTGTTAGAAACCTCATACCACTAGACTTCCCTTGTTTGAGGCGATCCACCTTAAGCTTCCATCAAATTTAGCATACAAGTCAGTCTTGGGCGTGTAGGCAGATGCCCCCATAAACACAGCCTGCTTGAAGGTACTCTTGAAGCTCCTCTCCAAGGTTTCATATCTCAAACGCAAGGACCCTAGCTGACTCTCTAAGATTTCACGACCCATATTGATATCAGCCTTCATCCGTACCCATTTTAGGCGCATCTAGATTCCCCACAATCTGGTTTCACCACCACCTCACCTTCTTCCTCATGATATGCTGAAGTGGACTCTACTTCAGGAGCTCAAGGTTTTTTTCTCAAATCACTTTCCCCATAGAAGCAACCTGAGGGTCACTGATCTGCAGTTTAAGGTTCCTGTGGTCCAAATCTCCTGGAACATGATTCTAAAGGATCAACTTGCAGCGATTCAGGAGAGGCTGGGGCACTGACATAAGGTCAATATGGGAGAAATGATCCCCCTGAATATGAGCCCACCCAGTCTCCCTCCCTCACCACGGCCCGCTCTCCACACATCCAGAGGGCCAAGATCAATCATTAAACTTGCAAGCTCGTGGGCTCCAGGATCAAAACTCCAGTTGCCTAAAGCCCAGCCCTGTCATCCCTAAATTATATACAGTTCGCGTCTCCCCCCAGCACTACCAACCCCCAATGCCTTCCTCCAGGATCCTCAGGCTGACTTTTTGGAAGAAGGCCTTCCTTTTAGACCCAGAATTGGGCGCATAAATGCCAATAAACCAAATTGATTCCTCTCCAAACAGTGATATTACTGCCACTGCACTTCCAAGAACCAATACACTTTTATTCAACACCTTAACCTTGTCCGCCCACCAGACCAAAATACCCCTTTTTAGTTTCTCCCCTTCCCTCTTTCCCTTCCCTAAGGGCGAGTTCGAGTTTGGTTGATCCACCAAGTGTGAGTAAAATGATTGCTTCAGAGGAAACTGGTAATCCCAGTCTTCTTCCACCCCAGGTTTGGACTTAGTCTTAGTGAGGAAGCTGATATCTATCTCTTGTTGTAATCAGAGTTTCAAAAAGCTGCTACTGCCTGTTTCCATTAAGACCCCGCACATTAGTAAAGCCAACCCAGATAGCCATAGGTTCGAAACTGAAGAGGCTTTGGTGTCAGGATCTAGGGGGTCCCCATCCTCTTCAACTCAGCTGGTTTAGAGGGACCACATTTCTTCCTCCCCTTTCTAGTACCTGACTGTGCAGGGGTGGTGACTTCTCAGTCACAGCAGCCTCCGGAATCTTTCAATTGCCAGGGTCCTCAATAGGCCCCTCCACTTCAGTTAGAGGCATTGGGTTAGAAGGCATTGGCCCAATATTGCTAGCAAGCAACACCTCTCTCACCTTGTGCCTCTTCTCCTACGAGCCTCCCGCGCTATTTCCCACCCACATCTCTAATGGTCGCTCACCTCTTACACAATTGAGTGATGGGGAGAACCCCATCCATTTGGAAGGTGAACGTTTCCAAAATATCCTTTGCAGATTGAAACAAAGCGCCACTAAGCTCGATTTGGAGTCTAGCAGCTTCCCTCTTCTTCCAGGAACGTTTTAAATCATTGTTGACCTTTCTGGCACCTTTCAGCACCTTGTTCACCGCTTACAAACTGTTGCCAGCTGCTGCCTCCTCCTTTGCTTTGGCTGACAATTCAGTCAGCTTCTCCAACGCTTTCTGGAGAGCCAACTTATCTTTCTCTAAGGGCATCATTGATGGCACCCCCGCGATAGGCCATTAGTCTTGGCCACTGCCGCAGGATGTTGAACCTGAGGACATTTGGCTCTGACGTGCCCCTTTGCACCACACAAGAAGCACCTGTCCAGCGGTACCACAGTAACAAAACAGGTCCCCACAGTGACTGAACGAGGCAACTGCTCATATGACTTTAAAAGTATAACTTTTAGAAACCCTGTACCCAGATCACACGGTGATTTTTTTCAAACTAACGTCTTTCTGCTTAAAGAACTTTACCAGCTTGTTCTTATTAAAGAGATTACTAAGACAAAGCTTTTCAGCTGAGATATCATGGCCCCTCTAGAGACAACAGGTGGCACGTAACCTAGAATTACCCTTCTGAACTTAGTGCTGATGTCAAGACATACGATCTCCTCATTATTTGTGCAAAACTGGCAGACAAAACCTGTTCCTTTTGAAGCTTAGAATGGAAAGTCATAAGTATTAATCCAGGAGCCAAATGTGAAATATGGAGTGGGGTAAACCTACACACCTCAATCACTCTGACCATGAGCATCTCCTTAGACCACTCAGTCTTCATTTCAACGGCGTGAACCCCTTGAGGCTCTCCACCATGATCGCCGTTAGATCCTTGGAGGATCCAGAGTTCCCCGCTTTGAAAAGCTTGTTTCTGACCCCCAAATCCATTAGTAGCCACTGCCGCAAAGGAGGCCGGAGCCTTCTGTGCAGCAGAAGCCATCCTCTCTGTTATTTTATTAATTTAATTGGTCTCTCAAGTTTGTTTTTGTGACGAAGTTTGCTCTAAGGGCCCATTTTGTGTGGGAACCATCACAGCCCTTTCAGGTCTTTCAATTTGGTATGTGAGTGCTCTCACCTTTCACTACAGCAGTGTAAGCTCACATTAGCTACTGGCCGCTATTGAGGTTTCAGGCCAACCTAGAAATCTGCGGTTACTATTGTAGACAGTTTAGCTGAAGCTCAGACAATCATGATTTCCTCACCCTTGTCACTAAAACCTGATTTTGCAGTGCCCCACCTCATAGGAAAGTAGTGTGACAGATGATACGCCTGACTCTTGACTCCACCTTTCTGTCCATATTCCCCCTTAAAGGAGAGTTGAAGCACCCACAAGAACATGTTGGGTTTCAGTCATTAGCTTCCATCCCACACCTCTTCCAGGCCAATACAAGACCCTTCAAAAGTTCCTCTATGGGTTCTGGTGTTGACTACTCACTCATGTTTCTAAGAGCTTTCCTCGGTCATGCCATGTGAAGGCCCCAGCTTACCCTACCTAGCTCCCAGGTTAATTGTTTTGAATGTGGTCACCCTGATTACCTTGCCCAAAGTTGCCCCACTGCTGGGTCCACTACATACAGCAGGATCAATACTACCAGGGAAAAGACGGAGCAGAATAGAGATGGGTCTCTCTTCCTCCACTATCCCAACTTCAAACGTCCCACCTGAACCAAATGTAGTATACCCACTTGAAGTCCCTCAATATGACGATGGGTTTTTTACCAGCAGCTGGTCAGAAGAGTAAACGTACTGACATGGGTGCAAGCTAAGACCGCTGCGGAAGAAGGATTTTAGGTGCAACTGAAGCTGTACGCCTGCCAAATGTTTGGCAAAGGTGCTTCAAATGAGCTGGAACCAGCCACAGATGCACCTCCCCTGAAAGGAGTAAAAATCGCCCTCCCGGTGAATGCTATTGCCAAGGAATACCCCAAAGCTGGTGAGAAAATAGTGAGCTTTCTTGTGAGAAGAGATCCCTTGAATGTCCAGATATTAAACTATCAAATTACTTCTTATTCTGAGTGTACATACTGTGAAATTTTGTAACAAAAACTTGAGTAAGAACATTATAGATATGGGTGCCCCAGTCAACATAGTTTCCACCAAATTGGTGGTGAAGTTGACACCAAAACCTGATGTAGAACACCAGATGGTATATAGGGCTGCTGGAGCAGAAAGCACAGTCTTTTTGGAGCGTACAGCGCGCTACCTTTGCAGTTTGGTCCAATTGTCATTGTAGATCTGGTGATAGTGCTACCAAACAATAATTATGGACTTTTTTAAAACCGCTTTCATATGAAACTTCAGGCCTGTTGTTGATATGATGGCGGAGACCTTAGAAACTTGGGGCAGCGGATCCCAATTTACTTTACCTCTAATGAAGAGCTGAAGGATCTGGTGCACATGGGCATGTCAACCTGGCATACAGTGATGGTGGTGATTCCAATTTTGATACCAATAAGTAAGAGAAAGACCTGAGCCCTTCCCCAGCAAATATATTAATATCAAGGGCTGCCGCTCAGAGCTGCTGGACCTATATCCAAACCCTCAGATAACAAGTAATTACAAACACTGAGCTATAGGTGGTTTGCCAGCTGGGCTATATGGGTAGGTCATTTGGCTCTATCAGCAATCATGGCTTGAGCCTCATGTGGCTCCAGGTATTATACTTCCAAAATGGGGAGATTAAAGATTTGCTAGTGAATCTACAAATTGAACCAATGAAAATCCACTGGCATTAAATATTGGCGTATTTACACTTGACCCCAGTGGGGGAGGTCCTTTGGGTGCATTAGTTCAGGTTGCTGTATGAATTTGGTCTACCCGTTGAGCCACAACCTGGAGTACTGAAAGTGGTGCTGCGCAAGGTTTAAATGGGGTTATCAGAATATCAGTTGAATCAGGTGATAGCTTTATTTCAAAAAATATAATGAGATTTTAGCTATTGACAACCATAACTTAGGGCATGCTTGGGAGTGGTCCATTGATTAATATTAAAAGATTATCACCCCATCAGGTCTCAGATGATCCGCCAATCTAGGGCAACTGAGGAAGTAGTGGCTGAGGAGATTGAAAACTGCTGGAGCAAGGGATGCTTGAACCGTCAAAGAGTCCATGGGCTTTGCCTGTTCTAATTGTAAAAAAGAAGTACGGTACCAACTGGGTATTGATAGACTACCAAAAGCTCAACATTATCACCAAGAAGGACTCTTACCCCTTGCCATGGAGCAACAATGCCCTTGGATCAGTTGAGGGAGCTTGCTTAATATCTGCAATGGATTTGATATCAGGCTATTGAAAGAATGAGTTGCCCATGGCAGAACAGGAGAAATTCGCCATTTTCACGTCCAAAGAGCTTTTCAACTAACCCATAGGCCTCAAGGGTTGTGTAATGCCCCAGCTACATTCCAACAGGTGATGGACACTATCCTTGGCAACTTGAAGCTGCCATGTGTTCTCATGTACCTTGACAATATCAATGTTTTTTCTCAGACATTTTTGGAGCAGCTTACCCATTTGGAGGAGCTATTCCGCTGGCTTGCTATGGCCAATATCAAGATCAAACTTATTAAATGCCACTTCTTTAAAGACCAGATGTAGTACCTAGGGTTCGTAGTGGATGCAACAGGGCTTAAACCTCAACTGACCAAGAAGGAAGCTATCCAGAAAATAACTTTGCACCAGCAGACGGGTCATACAAGTAACCTTGAGGATGGTGGGCTACTACCTGACGCTTCATCTCTAACTTCATTGTATCAGGGGACCGTTATTTGAGCTGCTAAATAAGGATGCTGTGTTTGAATGTACTGAAAATAAACTGTGCTCTTTTGATACCCTTCAGATGGCATTGTCAGTATAATGGTGCTACGCTATTTGAATTTTGATAAATAATTCATTGTCCAGACAGATGCTAACTTGCCGCCATTGAGTGCTCCAATTCAAAAAGATGATGAGGGGGAGGAGCACCACATTGCATACTGCAGTCAGAGCCTGAACTGCCATGAGCATAATCTACCATGACCAAGTGGGAGTGCTAAACGGCGATCTATGTGTATACACATTTTTAGGGTGTACTTGCATGGAGTGAAGTTTAAAGTTGTAATGGATCATGCTTAATTACGCTGGTTGCAAAATCTCAAGGAGCCTGAAGGGCGTCTATCCCGATGGGCCCTCAAAGACAGCCTTATGACTTTAATATCAACCACTTACCTGAAGCAAAACACTAAAATGCAGATTGCTTATTGAGATTACCAACAATTGCAGTTATGGTGGATCTGAGTGACATAATATACAACAAAATTCTCAGAGGAAAATATGACAATGAACTGCCTTAAAACATCAAGATATTAAAAGGAATAAGGGCCAATACTTTCCTGAAGAACGGCAAACTGTACAAATGGATTGGAGACTCTATGGTGAACTTCCTACAACCCTCAGCACTGCCTAGAATTATCATAAGCGCACATAAGTTAGTTGGACATGGTGGCATGCAAAAGATGTTGAAATTGATGTGCCTTTGGTATTATTGGGACAGCATGAGTTTTGAAGTGCTTGAAACCATTTCCTGATGCCACCAATGATAAGTGGAAAAGCCATTCAGTCAGAAGACTTCACACAGATATTGAAACCACAATTGCTTGGCATACGGTTTCCCTTGATATTGTTGGCCCTCTGCCAATGGGAGCTAATTTGTCCAAATACATTCTGGTGACAATCGACCACTTGACCAGGTGGGTATAAGCACAGGCGATCAAAGATCTGGGGGCAGTCACAGTGTCCAAGATCATAATGGAATGTATTAACAAGTGACAAGAATGCCTTAGTTCATAGTTACCAATAATGAACTAACTTCACCTCCCACATCCTTCCCAAACTAAACAAGTTGATACCCAACTGTGGGGTTTAGATGACCTCATATCACCCCAAGTTTTATGGGATGGTTGAGTGAGTTAATGGGACTTTGGTGAACATACTAATAAATTGGTAACAGATTGACCTTCAGTTTGGAGTCCCCTCTTTCCACTGTAGTCTTTAATTACAATATTAGATATCATTCTGCCATGGGGAAAGACCTTTTCAGTTACCTTATGGATAACACCCAGCTCTTCTGGCACAGCTCTATGCCTTCATGGAAGATACCAGCAAAATGGATCCCCAATGTTACTTAACAAACCTAGCAAACTCGATAATTTAGTTGCAAACCAAAGCATAATTGTTCAGCTTAGCCAAGAAGTAAAGAATCAGGCTACTGATCTAGTACAGAATAGTGGGCTAGCTCAATCAAAGATGGGTAGATGGTTCTATTCCATGAGTAACATGGACTTGGTTAGAAGCACAAATTGGCCAACATCTGAATTGGTCCATTTGAAATAGTTTATAAAAAGATATTGATCCTATAGTATCAAGGACCCCGCATGTGGTTGGATCATTAACCAAGTGCATGCAAAATTACTTCAGGTGTATAAACAATAAGAATCTTATTGTTCAGTCAAGGGGGTAACGTTGAGATTTCTGATATGACTGTAAAATAAGCCCTAAACAGTTATGGTGTAATAGGTGAGATTGGATGACTAAGTAGCTTAAAAATATTTGATGATATTGCCTTGACATAAGGTGATAGGGCGATACCAAGCTTTCAGATGAATATTTAGTGGATTGCCTCCAAATCAGGTGATAAGGTGATGTCAATGTATGATATATGATGAATAATCAGTAGATTTCCTTGAACTAAGTTGAAAGTGAATTTAGAGAATAGTAGACTCTGCCATAACCAATGAGAATATTTCAGAAACGATTAGTATAAGCAAAAGGGCCTGTATCAACCAAAGTCGCTGATACATAAGTGAGATAAGAAGATTAAAAGATGGGGATTTTTTAGCACAAGTTGGTCCCAACTTCAAAAGAGGAGGATTGTTAGAAGAGAAGTGAGAATGGAGAAGAGTGTATCTGCTGTTAAATATTAAAGTTTCATTAAAAGATATGTTGCTGGGGCTATTGCTCCATATTTTATTATATTTATTAAGTGTGTTCCAAGGACTGATGATCTCCATATTGTCTATTCAATTGCTCAGTGGGCTCAACATTGCACAACTTCTTCTGGCGTATAGAAAGTCTATTGCCTAAAATTATAACAATGATTATATAAGTTTTTGGGTCTTTTTAACAGCGCATTATTGACCAATAATAAAAGGGCTAAACTCTTGGGTTAGCTGTAGAAAATGAATATGAACGATGTTTATAATATGAGGTTTGAAGGTCAAAGTAGCTCAAAGATATGTCAAAACATTATTATAATGATGAGCCTTATCATAGTAAGGCTACAATGCTAGTATAAGTTTTAAGTTTTATTTATATTTGGTATCTTGTTGCTTATTAAGTTACCTGGATCTGTTTAAAATAAACCAAAAAATTTTAGTAATTTTTGATATTATAAACAACGGGGGTTTTGAATATAAATATTTTATAAAATCCTCTTGTTTAAAAATACAAAATATTTGTTTTGGTACCATGTCATTAAAATAATTGCTTTGCTATACTTTTAATAATGTCTTTCCAGAGACATTGACTCCCCTAAATATGCTGCATATGGTGATATAACTATATGAGGGTTCAATTGATCACTTTAGATTTCTAAGTTTAAGTAGCTAACATTTTAAAATTAATGAGTAACTTAAGCTTAGCTATAAGGTGTGGTAATACTATTTTTTAGGAATCTTCAATACTTTAGGGATTGTATAATAATTATGCTGCTACTAGTTTTCTATCTTTGGATATAATTAGAACATTTATTGTTCTTTTTGTAAATAGATAGGCAAGTTATAATATATATCTCTAGAATTTATGCAATCTTATAATGACTTAGTAACTTATACCTAATTACTTTGTCCTATAGTAAATCAAATGCACCTATACTACATTTTTTAGAAAAAATACACCATTATTTTAATAAAAAAAGTGGGGCACTTGTAAAACTTTATTGTAATTGTTTTTACAGCTGTGATACAAGCAAGGCTTTTTAGTTATAATATGAAATATAAATTTAATTGAATATATATTTAAAATCTAGCCTTAGATCCAGGTAGTATTATATATACAAACATTGAAGATATAGTGTACCATGATGTCTGATCAATAAATTTAGCTATAAAAACCATGCAATATCAGAAATTCCTTAACACCCTCCTGGCTATCTTTTTTCAGATTAGCAAGATACTATTGAGTTGAGTGCTGTAGATGCTATCATTACATCTTTATTCTTGAGATTAACTAATATCTTCTTTGCATGTGTATTTAATAAACCTATACTTTTTTTCATACTTAATAGTAAACTATATGTAAAGTTTTTGGTAATATATATGTATACCCAAGATCAGCATAAAGATTTCAGCATTATAAATCTTTCTTTACTCACTTTTTTATATAAAATTGAGGCCTTGATTATATATAGGTCTAGCTTACCATAAAAAAACTTGTTGAGTGTCAATCATTACATATGTTTTATAACTAACTTTTAAACTCTTGGTACTAGGCAAGATTTTTTATTATTAAAGTTTTTATAAGCATGTGTTTGTAGCTAGTTAGGTGTCACTATAAAATAATTCATAAAAATCTTATAGGTCCAGTAAAACCTATTATATGAAGAAAACAAGACATTGTAATTATCTATTTGAATGCCTTTAATTGAAATTACCCAAGTAACAGTCTTATTACAATTGTTGTCATATGTATATCATCTTTATAATAATGTTGTGAATTTTCTTATAAATTAGTTAAATTAGCCTGAACAGTCTTTAGACAGATTCATTTTTCTTTCTGTAACAGAAAGACATTCTTGTTTTACGTTATGAAAATTTAGCTCTTTTTCATATCTAAGCTCAGTATATGCTTTATAAAGGAAAATAACGGCAATATTTTAGTAAATCAAAGAAGTTCTTCTCGAAATGATGCAGTTTTGTCTTGCCAAAAATGGGTGAATTTAGTATATTTTAAAAACAGATAATACAAAAATAGATTTAATTGTACAATGCTGTTTAAGTGAATCATCCGATTGTGTTTTATCTGATGCCGTTTTAGCCCGTATTCCATCTCGGACTTATTTGGGAATTATTAAATGTTCTCCGTAGAGTAATGCTAATCTTTACCAGAAAAGGTGACTCCATACAGCATAATTAAATTATGCATAATCATAAGCTTTTTATAGAAAACGTGTATTTGAAGAAATCGGATGTTACGACTATCATATTAAATGTGTACACGCTAACCAATATCAGTATGTTTATTTGACCCTAGCTTTATTATGAAAAACATTCGATACAAACAAATTATAATTAAGAAAATGAATTAATGACCAATATGCACATCTACTAAATTCTATAAACATAAGCATTTAAACTCATTTGATAAATGGTTTATTAACAATGACATATAAGGATAGATTACTTTAATTCAAACAGTATCACATTAGTTTATTCCATATCAGGTTAGTACGTTAATATCCTGATATATGCATTTCGGTAAAACCAGGATTGAACCTGAACAAGTAAAAACAGGCTATTTTGCTTGCCGCAATAACCTCAAATTCATGGAACTATAAAAGCAGAAAGTTTAGCACAATTCACATATCAAACCATGAACACCATTGCTAAAATCGTCTCTCTCTTAAGCGTTGCATTGATGGTGTCAGCCCAAGGAAAGCCAGGCTATGGTGAGCCTGGATGTCAAGATAATTACTACGGAGAATGCATTCCTTGCAAATTGGAATATTACTGGGATGGAGAGTGCCACAATGCGCCTGAGTATCCTGAGCCAAACCCTGGACCAGTTGACCCCTGCAAGAAAGCTAAGGGTCTCCTAGAAATCGGGTTGGGGCTTAACTTGGGTGACCTCCTCAATATCGATTTGGGCTTGGACCTTTTGAAGTGCAAGAAGCTTTTGGAGCTTGCCTCTAAAGTAAATTCTCTTAAAGCCCAGGAGGAGAATCACCTTGTTGACGCTAATGTGAATATCGATGTTTAAAAATTATTTATGCATCTATTTTGACTAATTCAATAAGTAATTAGCTGATTTGATAATTTAAATAAAAATGAAAATCTGTTTGTTATCTGATGCTTATTTAATTTATTTCTGCTTTATTATAAACTATATGGTCGTGATTAAGTGTGTGTATGTTTATATACTTACTAATGCTAAGTCGGGTTAGATTCTTCTCTTAATTAGAAATCGGGTTTAGTAATAAACTTTCGATTTAACACGTTCGTTGCCATATCACCTAAATATGGGTGACGGGGCGACTAATGTGTTAATGAACAATTTGTAGGTTTAGTATCGCTAGTAGCAATTTCAAATATGACGTCTAAAATGAAATCTAAGTGGTAAAAAACCACCCAAAACCACCATTAGAGCTCGGAAGCAGTACGTAAGTAAAAGGCGCACAAAATGAAGTAGCTAGCTGCGTGGGTTTAGATTTAGATTAGATACAAAATAAAATATTAAAAGACTTCATGTTATACTATGCTTTTTATTGACTACTATTTATGATAAAATATTATTTATATTATAGTATTATATAGCATTTTTGATATCACTTTCAAGCAATTTGGAAAAACAGTTGATTTTCCACCACTGCCTCACCACATCAATTTCCCAATTTATGTCCTCAGATTCACCATCTGCTGCCCCAGTATAGGGCAGTGGGGCTCCACCTGCTAGCATTTACCACCCAGCAGGCAAATGTGTACAGACTGGCTTGTCCAGTCCACCAAATACATCCAGTTACTATATCCCTCCAAGGGACTTAAAACTCCATCTCACATGATTCCACCTAACATGCCCCCATCCCTTAACCCTACCTCAATCTACTATCTGCATTTGCTTTCAAGTCAAGTATAGATATCTCTTCCCATATGCCAACAAAGTAACAATTGAGCTAGCAACTGCCACCTTCATACCAGCAAGATTTATAGACTTCTGCCCTTATAAGAGCTATTTTGACATAGGCTTTCCCACTGAAGAGGATGCAGCTGCTACAGTAGCTACACCCTTAATATATAAAAACTCCCTCATTACTATCACCTGAACATGTCTCTCAGATGATACCACACTTGTGGTGATCTTTGCAAACCTCCCCTCATACCTTTCCCCTCAAACACTTTATAAGGAGTTGATATTAGGGCTGTCAACTTATAACAAAAAACTATTCTCCAATTCATTGTCCCAAGTTAATAGATTGGTTTGTCCTATTTGTTACATTATGACTTGAGACCAGATTTTCTGAAGCTGAGTCAGATCATTTTAAAAATATTTTTGGTTTAGTTAGCTCAGATGCTAGGTTGTGCCTTACCCAAGCTGTAGATTAGGCTTGTGCAAGCCTAATCAATAACTCAGGTGAGTTCCCCAATGCACTGCCTTTATAAGGTGTACCTGCCCATTCCAAACCTCAGTTTGGAATTTCCACCCTAGCATTCCCATCCTGGGAAGCATTTTCAGTTGCTCCCCAGCCAAGCTCTGGTTGGTGGGCCCCTTTTTTATGGTTCCTGAATAAAAATAAAGGTTGTTTTGGGGTCCACATACCTTGCATACCTGTGGTCATTTTCAGATGTTCATTTCCAAGGAGCTTTCATGTAAAAGGGTCAGACCAATCATGAGGATATGCTTAACCAATGTAGGTGAAATTTTGGAGCTGTTGGTGCCCCAATCCTCTTTTCTGCGTTGGTTAGGTCACTTTGGTTGCTTTTTGGTGCTTTAAAGGAACTTTTAATATAGTCGGTCAGAACTGGGGTTTTTTCATCTGTTACACCAAGTGGTTCTGAGCACTTCATGGCACCTCAGGCAATGGCAACCATTACCCCCTACCAGCTGAACATGGCCTAGCACATCCCACTGCATACCTTTATCCCACCTGCACCCTATTATCTCTTTTAAGCTTGCATCAATAACAGTCACACTATTTGTCCCCTCTGCTATGAGTTAGACCACATAAAAAATATGTAGACACAATTTAAACCCTGCAAACATGTCCAACTCCACCAATGAAGCCATACCAACAGCATTCAAGTGGGGATTTTGGATACACCACCCCCCAGGTTGAGCACTCAATAAATCAGAAGAAAAGTTTGAGCAACCCAAATCTAAGCAGTCCAATTTATACCCATGTCAACCAATTGGGAGCAGGTTTGGGCCCATGTTCAATCTAAAAAATCTACCACCCAAAACTTACCCAGACACAGACACCTAACACCAAATCTTTCCAGTCAACTAAAATCTATGAGACTTATTGGATGAAGTGACTGAATCTGGTGAAATTGTCCCACCAGGTTATCCATTTGATTAAGAATCACATCTGAATTCAGTCTTTGATGCCCAAGCCCTGACCAACCAATATGTCACCAAACCCAATGCTATTCCTTTTCAAAATGACCACCAGCTTGTTGAGGCCACAATGGCCTCATCCAAAAATTTCCATCTTTGCAGAAACATGGCAATTCTGTCACAGAATTTAAAAAAGGGCTGAACCCCCTTGTTTTCCCCAATATCCCTCCTATTGCAAAAGAGGAAATCACACACCTCTATGAAACTGCCACAAATACTATCAAACATGTTCCTGAACTGGCATATTTCTCCAAATCCACAAATATCACCAGAGCCAATTTTGTGATATTTACCCAAATGCCTGATGCCCACATCCAAACTGAACACCATGTTGCCAAACTCATATTGGCTTTTGATCCAGGCCCAAATTGTCAAGCTCAACAACTATCTACTTCACCTTGACCCTCATCCTGCGGATGCCCTAAACCCCTTGCTATCAACATTAATCCAATTCTTCAATGCTGAACCTAATGATGATCCACCTGATCCCCCTCCCCCTCTGCTATGATGGGAAAAGCGGATTAACACATGCCAAAATATAGGTTGTTTTTTCATTTCTTTTGTATTTCTCAGTACTAATAGGGGTGGTTAGTTCATGTTACTATGGTCAATTTAGTTTTGGATTTATCAGTTTCAGTATTGTCCATCCCCTGGTTAGCTTGCCTCAGTTAAATTAAAATTATATAATATTTTTTAAATAGTACAAACATATTTGTGATGATTTTGGACATTTGAGACAATAGGGTATAATTTTTTATTAATTTTCTTTTTTTCTGGAATTCACAAATTTTTTGATAGCATATTAGGCCCCATGAGAAACTCAACTGAATCACGCTAGGCACCAAACGTACTAAACAACTCTTCTCTCACCTGACTCAATAATATACTGTAATTAAAACCATCAAAAACCTGACTTCTTCCTATAGAACAAGAAGATAATATCTTATTTATTGGAACAGAACTGTCCATTCCTGAATATACCTCACAGCTTTACCCACTTCACAAAGAAAGAATGCTAACCCAATCTCCACCTATAAAATGATTAACCCAAACCTAATCTAACATACCCCATTAAAATCTAATACCTAACTTCCTTAACTGCCTCTTTCCCCTGAACCCTAACAGCGGAGTCAGCAAAATAACAAGTCCTACTACAATTGGTGATTTTCTAAAACATAACCGGATACTAAAGATGTCAAGCGAAAATTGTAATCAAAATTGTACCAAGGAAACTGTCCCAGTGAATGACCTATACAAACGCCAATTGACCCCTTGTTAGCCCACCTCCTGGGTCATGAACTAAAGCTTTTTGAGTCAGTAAATTTCCAGCATTGGCTTAGAAAGTAAGAAAGCTAGGCTGAAGATATTAGTCTAGATGATGTAGTAAAACTGAAACAAAACAGTCAATTTTTGGATGGAGAAGCAGCAGATTGGTTTGACGTTGGACAGCCTTTCATCAGCTGGCACCTTTTTGTGGAAGCAGTAACTAAACGATTTGACCACTCAGGCATCGAAATTGCTTCTCAAATTCTGAGCCCAAAACTCAAAGACTTTGATGATATTAATCACTTTATTGATAAATTCAAAGGACTACTGGCATGCCACTATCAGATTGCAACCCAGAATATCCTTAAGGAAGCTCAGAGTGAAGTGATTTGTTATATCAATAGATCAAAAGCGGTAGTCTGGTTCTTGGGAACCTTACATGATCCATTCCACCATGAAGTTATTGAGTCTTCACCCATTGATGCCAATGCGGCAATCTCTGTACTGCGTTCATATGCATGTACTTATGCTTGATCACAAACAGCAAATACCTTTGGCTCATCAGCATCAAATTATAGTGCAAACAACAGAAGTATATTTTGCGCTTAGAGTTCCAGACCCTCCATTCAAGCCTATGGATCCAAGCATGTCCCCCAAGCTGGATCAATTAAATGAGAAGTTCAACTCCTCTCTCAGTATTATTAACTTGAGGCAGTGAGACTCAATACCCATCTATACAGTGCTATAATTGAAGAATACATGACATCTCTCTCAGGATTGAAAGAAACCATGCCGCCTCTGTCAAGGGAACCATACTTTCCATGTATGCCCCAATTGCATTAAACCTAAAGAACAGCTACTTTAAGAAGCTTTTTTTACCCATAGGAATAGAAAACACATAATTGTATCAGAGTGGCAGACCTCTTGTACCACTCATATGAACCAAAGAAACAAAGCTACCAATTTACAGGTGCACCAGATGGAAGAGTATAGGAAAATGAACCAGAATTTATAGAAACTACACTAATGGAAGTTGATGGCAACGGGACAGCAGGGCACATAAGCTCAGAAGAACACATACCAAGGAAGAAAAGCAGAAAAAGTGTAGAAAAACAGTATTTTATCCATCAGGAATCAGTGCCCAGTCTATACCAAATGACACAACCATAGAGGCTAAACTAGAACCTCTCTGTCGCTCATCACCAGCCCAGCGAGTTGAACTCATGCAGCTTTTGAGTTCAATGTGGCTCCGCCCAACTGTAAGCAATGAAGAGGAATTCTTCCTAGAAGATGATGGTGCACCACGTACCCAAGAAATTGTTCAAGGCACCAATACTGTTATAATTCTAGATGGAGGAGCTAATGCAAATATTATATCCCTTAAGTTCTTATGGGAATGTGTCATTGAAACCATTTATAGAAGCACAGAAGTATTCTCATTTTCCAACGGCTCCACAGCAAAAGCGCTCGGAATGGTAACAGATATTAACTATCAATTTCTGGGATGCAATTTATGTTCAATGCCACCGATTTTTGACCTAGATTTTTACTCAGTACAATTAGGACGCCACACACCTAAATCACTAGGAATTAATATTAAAAATGCAACAGGCACCTACTTCATAGCCACCAAAGAAGGTCTAGCACCACTGAGGATCACTTTATGGCCCTAATCTGTAAAAAAAAATCCTCAAATTATGCTTTGTGAGTCAATAACTGCGCAAATCAGATCAAACAAATTCTGATCAACTCAATTCCAAGATAAGGTTGTGAACCATTTTGAACCAATTTAAATGCTTAAAAATATCAGATGTGGATGAACTACCAGTGGCATCATGTGGAGTACATTATATCGCTGTAAAAAGCCCAACCAATTAGATGACAACCTTACCGCTTACCTCAAAAGTATGAATTTGTGCGTAAATCAATTTCAAAGATGCTAAAGGCTATATTAATCAAGCCAAGTCAGAGCCCTTGGGCATCTCCAATTGTAATAATACCAAAGAAAAATGAAAAACTTCGCTTATGTGTTGATTATGTGCCACTGAACCAAGTAACTGAAGATGATGCATACCAATACCATTGATTTCCAGATTTTTTTACCTCCTTTTCAGGAAAAACATGGTTTAAAAATTTGGACCTGTTCTCAAATTACCACCAAATTGGAATGGCAGCTGACAGTACCAAGTACACAAGCTTTGTGACAAAATAAGGCCAATTTGAATTTTTATGGATGATCTTTGGCCTTTTAGGAGCACCACGTACTTTCCAACATATAATGAACACTATATTCACAGATTTTCTTACAAATTGTGTAATCATATATCTGATGACATTACAATAGTATTTTCATCCTTTAACCAGCACCTTTTGAATATCCAGACCTTCCTAAACCAACTTAAGGAACATGGATTCTCACTAAATACAGAAAAACAATCTTTTTTACCCAAGAACTGAATCCGGTGGATCACGTAATTTCACCACAAGGTAGCTCACCTGATCCTGATGAAGTAAAAGCAATCAAACAGTGGAGAGACCAGACTCAATTCCATTGATTCAATCATTTTTAGGTGCCATAGGATACTATGCCACCTTTTATACCCATTTATGGAGACTTGGCACCACCCCTATTTAACCTACTTAAAATGGAACCAAGTTTGTATGGATGAGCCAACATGATATTGCGTTTGAAAAACTCAAGATGGCACTGGTGGATAGCCCAATCCTTATTCACCCAAACTTTGAAGACCATTCTACATATTTACTGATGCAAGTTAATATGCGTTAGGTGCTTTCTTATCACAGAAAAAACACATCTATCACCTGTATATTATATATCAAGGAATTATTTTAGCAGAGAAAAATTATTTAACCTATGAGCAAGAAACATTAACAGCTGTATAAGCCCTCAGGAAACTATGTTACTATCTCCTAGGATGGACTTTTTACCATATTTGTTGACAATTCAGCACTTCAAGCTATTTTATAATGGGCCAGATTCATCAAACAGGCGAATTCAATGGATTAATGAACTAATGGAATTCAACTTTCATATTATTCATATTCCAGGAAAACAAAACGTTTTAGCAGATGCCTTATCTTGAATTCCAGTCAAGGATACTAAGAAATGTATAGCAATGCTTCCACTGTACCTAGAATCTGAACTAATGGATATTTGGCAATTTTTAACTTCATTTAAATCCCTTCAAATATTAAGGACAAATTGAAATTCTTAGCAGCTTGGAAAAGTTCAAAGTCATTAATGAGACCTTGTACCGCCAAAATGGATGTCAGGATTCTCTCTGGATTAGGTGATAGCCTTGTCTATGGGGAAGGTTGATATATTAATCCAAAGGGCCCAATTTTCAAATTGCCTATAATTTTGAGAATGGAGTTCAATTTAACTGGAATACCAAATTTGAAGCTTTGCCTGAATTATGCCAAATTCGGGAATTACATACATTTCCAAGTTGTTATCTAGTCTTAATCCACACTTTTATCTATTCCCACTTATCCCAGTATTGGGACTTTCCTACAGATCCCATGAAACTACCCTTACAATCCCTATTCATATCCTTACATTTTGAAGCACTATAGATAGTGATTTATTACTCTAAACAAAGTACTTCTCAGCAGAAAATATTCTTTAATTTATTTTACTTTACTCTAATAGAGAACTTCTTGTCCAAGGCTGTAAGCTTCAAAGCCCTGCCTTCAGATAAATGTGCCGCCAATGATTCCTCCCTGGTGGCTGACAATAGAGATGAACTACAAGTTCTATTGATTGATCAATGCTGACACTGTCTTAGCTTAAATCAGGGTAAAATGGGATATTTGGATGTGCTGCCACGTGGGAACGACTCAGATGCTCATATTGGTGGCCAAAAGCTTATGCAGACTGTTGTAAGTGGGTAAAAACTTTAAACCCATGTCAGATATTTTGTAAATCACATGTGAATAACCCGATTTACTCTCCTATTATCACAGATGGCCTATTTAAAATGTGTGACTGGATTTTGATGGACTTATCATACCAGTATCAAAGAATGGCAATTGATATATTCTAGTGGCCTCAGAATATTTCTCTAAATGGCCAGTGGCTATTGCCACTGAAAAAGCGGATGCTTAAACAGTTGAAGAGTTTCTTTTCACCACATCTTTGCATATTTGGCCCAGATCAATGCATCCTTAAAGATCTTAGGACCCACTTCAATAATAACATAGTTCAATGAATTTCTTAAAAATGTGGGGACCTCACACATTAATATACAAACTACAACCCACGCTGCAATGGACAAACAGAATGATTTAACAAGATGTTAATAGAATCATTATCCCAATCTACAGTATCTAACCCCACTGAATGGGACCACACAATATCAGATATACTTTAGGGCTTATTGGACAAAAAACATTGCACAACCCAGCGTACCCCTTATGAAGTCTTATTTTGTATAAAGTTTAAAACCTTCAAACTGTAATCATGAGTAGACAAAGAAAGTTAAGAAGAATTTTTTGTAACCTCTCATAATAAAGTGACTGAAGAAATTACTCAGGTGAAGGCTAGATGGCACAGGCACAAAAAGCCAATGAAAAATTGCCCCTTTTTTCAGTAGGAATATACAGTCCTCCTGTTTAGAAAAGATATACTTAAATAACACTCAGGGAAATGTACACAAAATGGCAAGGACTATTTAAGATCGCCAAAATTGATAGTAAATGCTCATATACACTCACACACTTAAATGGGATGATTGTTATGACACCTGTATATGGACGCCACCACAAGTTTTTCTAACAAACTTAATTAAGGAGGGGAATGTTATGGAAACAATAAGGAACCTCACTTCTGCCTAAGGAACAAGAAGCTAATATCATATCCCATGGAACAGAACAGACCATTTATGAATATACCGCAGAACCCAGCTCACTTCCCAAAGCAAGAATGCAACCCAATCTCCACCTATAAAATGATTAACCCAAACCTAATCTAACATACCTTAAATAAATTAATTCTAATTTCCTTAACAACCTCTCTCCCCTTGAGACCTAACAGCGGAAGTAGTAAAATAACAAGACCTACCATATTACACTAAAAATTAAAAAAAATCTACAGTATGAATTGAGAATCTTTTTTCAAAGTCATTAAAAACGACTGACAAATCACTTTACAATGCAATTACAAAATCTAGTTTTGATTAGCCCATTTACCCAGCGTTGCTTAGGTTGATAATTTATACCCATAACCCATCCCTGTTATAGTAACTGAAGCTCAATGATCAAATTTCATCAGCTCCTTTAAAACTGAACAATTCCAATCACTTATTTTTAGCATTTAAAATAAGAATATTAAGAAAGCGGAGTTACCCAGCGTTGCTTGGGTTTATGAGTTCAACTTACATATTCTATATGCTGTGCCATTATTATGCTTGAGCCACTCAGACTAAAAGCTTTGCTGTTGCCCTTGTGTTTGGTGAGTTGGTTATCCTAAATTTACTTAATAATCCACTTAACTCTGACTGATTTTTTTAGTTTTGGATGAGCAATTTGGTAAATTATTCGATATATTTGCCAATTCTTACCCATTTACCCAAGTAGATTAATCATCAAACTTAATTAGTATCAGGTGAGCAATTTAGTGAATTATTAGCTAATATTTGCCAATTCTCACCCACTCGCCTACATATATTGAACCCATCAGACTTGATAGTTTCAGATTTGAAAAATTTCTAATTCTCTCCACTCACCCAGATAGATTGAATCTATAAGTTTTAAGGTTTCAAATATCAGTCAGTCATTACATCTTACATCAGTCAATGAATGTACTCTATTAATACCATCTAGTACTAAAAAATGTACTCTATTAAATAGATGTTAGCATTTTTACTTTTCTAAACCATTTGCAAGACAGCTATCTCCCTTGAAGACTTAAACTTGTTCCTTCTTTCTTGTGACATTTTTATATGTCATGAACTTAATTACTCTAGCATACTTTTGAAAATAGATTTCAGAAGCTATAGGATGTTTAAGATGAAACTAAATAAGATTACATTGGTTTTTCTAAAATTTATCTTTTATTGATATTTTAGAATTGCTTATCATTCTTATTGCAAACCAAGCTACTTAATTTTGATGTGATTACCTCTTTAAATTTGCTTTCATATTTGGGAGGCAATTCAGAAAACTGATGATGACAAAATTGAGGGATAAAATTTGGTGTTGCAGCTACATATCTATCATCTACATCTAAAAATTTAATTACACCATTTGATAGATAAAGAACCAAAGAATTTGTTTTTATATAGATAGATTAGGTATCATTTTAGTTGTGGTGGTTTAGGAAATCATCTTATAAATAAATTATTATAAGTGCATGTTCTCAACACCTACCCTTAGACTAACTACCAATTTAATATAATCTTTACACAAATATTCTATGATATATATATATATATAATTGTTCAGTTGACTTGATTAGTCCAATGTTTCATATATAAGGTTGGCAGTTTTTATTTATATTTTTCAATATTTAGTTGATATTATCCTTCAATTATATGGTAAACTTTCAGATAACTAACTATATTACCTCATTATATTTATTTGGTTGATTTAATTGGTCAATCTATACTAAATTTACTAATTGCCATCTACATAAGTTCATTTTAAATCTAGTTGATTTAATTGCCACTATATAAACTTTTTACTGATCGCCATCTAAAATAAGTCATTTTAGATCTAGTTGATTTAATTGGTCAATCTATACTAAATTTACTGATTGCCATCTAAAATAATTCATTTTAGAGTTAGTTGATTTAATTGTTCAACTTATGCAAAAACAATCCACACCCATAATAATTTAGGCTTGTCAGTTATGATCTCGTACTTTGGACTTACCCCTCAGCCATAAGGCATATTTCATGTCAGAAAATTAGAATAAATAATACAATGTTGGCCTATACTCGTCAAAAACCAAATCAAAATATAGAGATCATATATGGTTGGAAAGGGCTTCTCAAGAGAAATCCAGTGATACCCATAAAACACCATATGACAGAGTGAAGCAGTGCCAGGAATGTAAAAGAATGAAGGCATCCAGTGATACCCATAAAACACCATATTATATAGTGAAGCGGTGCTGGGAACGTATAAGAATGAAGGCGTCCAAGCGGATCAACAATGGCGCCAGTACATCTGCAGCTGTGGCGTCCAAGCCTATGCAAGTGGATGATGTAATTGTTTCTATATCAACACCAGACTGTATAGGCATCAATTGTGTGCTTTTGGTGATTATGAAGACACATTGGGCAGCAGCTAGTGCACTTTTTACTACTACGTTTGTCAAAAATTTATTTGGATATAAGCGTGATGTGTGTGACCATCTATGGTTTCTGCACTCATTGAAGCCAACAAAGGAAAAACACTTACTGCTGCTTAGTAATACTTTCCCAGAAGAGGCAATGGCTGACTTTAAATTGTGCAGTACTTGCAGGAAATCACTGGACTTGGACAAAGTGCCCACGATATCACATTTGACTGGATTTGTATATCCACCTAAGCAATATGGGTTGCCCGCATCAGATCCAATTAGTGCAATCTAGTATCACCATGTCTGCCATTCATGCAGATATTTCAGTTGCATTATGACGGCAGCTATGTCATCATTAGAAAAGTCATTAATATACCTGTCAATGTGGACACAATGGTATAACAGCTACCATTTCAATTTGACAATGATCAGGTGTTCAATGTCAACATCAAGAAGAACATGATACATAAATATACATATCAGAGTGGCGTGGTATAAAAGTCAGTGGTAAAAGCTTAGATACTATCCTTACTTGGTCAACCATTGTATAAGCATTACAAGATCACAGTAAACTGGGATTCATTTTATGCTAACATAGTAACCAGCTGTGTGGCAGCCAACGCTGCCAGTGACAATCTGATTGAGTATCTACAGTGTGACAGAAGTACACCAGAGTCAGAGGCTCTACTTGCAAGGCAGCACACTATGCTGTGGAATGAGTAAAATTTTTTTGACATTGCTCTGGGCCAGCATTCAACACCGCTGAATATTATTTATGATGTGTATACTGAAGAACTATTGTTTCCTGCAATATACTATGGTACCGGAATGCAGTTCAACTTGGATGTGCATATTACCCCATATATGATTGAAACAAGTGAGATACAAAGAAGTGATCGCTGTGGTGTCACACCCAAGCACATTTTTGTATATGGACATGAAAATTATACAGCTGCGTCATTGAAGGGATATACAGTATGTTCTGATGCATACAACAGACTGCTAATATCACTTGTAAAATGCTGGAAGATTGTATGTTCCTCGATGAATGTGTAGATAAGAACCTTTCATTTATTAAATCTTTACTAAATTCACTGCAGTATTGGATGGATCGCAAAAAGTATCTTTTTGCAATGATACGACAGCTGGGCAATCCATTGATGTTCCTTACACTGAGTGTCAACGAAATACATTGGCCAAATCTTCTCAAGATACTGCATGAGTTGAGTGATGCATTTACCAATGTAAGCTTAACCAATTTACTAGTAGATTTGACTCAATCCATGCACAGTCACTTGCTCAATGAAAATCTCATTATGTGTTGCATATATTTTAATAAATTGGTAGACTGTGTGATGGCGTTGCTGAAAGCCAAGGTTAAGATGAATTCCTTTGGCAAGTATTGTGTTGTGGAATTATTTCAACGAATTAAATTTCAACACCATGGCAGTCCGCATGCATACATCCTTTTGTGGCTTAACTGTGTTTAATGTGAGCCCATGTCCGAAAATATGCCTAATACTATTCAACTGGTCACTGATCTGTGTTCTGTTAGTCATGATGACTTGCCGGGTGATCAGTACAACAATCAAGTTCACTGACATATATTTACTTGTACCAAATGAGGTGAAACAACATGCCACTTCAATATACCCTACTGGCCAATGAGTGAGACATGAGTTCTACTGCTAATGTCAAAAGATGACAGTCGTCACAGCAGTTTACAATTAAAGGCAGCTAAACTGCGCAAGCTACTAGAGGAAAAACATTATGACACACTTGGCAAGTTCTATATTGACAACAATACAACAAAGGCACAGTACTTGGATATAATATGATCTATGTTACGTTGACCAGTGTTGATGTTTTAACATGACTTCACAGAAATTTATACTAACACTTTCAATCCATTGATTGCACAAACACTGGGATCTAATATTGACTTGCAGTTCATGCTTGAAGAGTACAGCTGTGCAGCTTACATGGGTGATTATGTTAATAAGTCAAATTGAGGCATTAGCTATCTACATCATGAGCTAATAAAGTTACATGATGAATAGCCGGAGAAAGAATAACTACAGTTGTTGAAACAACTCAGCTTATAGTTACTCAACATGGTGAGATATCATTGCAAGAGGCTTCCTGATACTTGCTTCGCCAAAAAAATAAGTATAGTCAGTATTAACGTTGTTTACATTCCTACTGTTTGGCCACACATGAGACATAAGGCTCACAAGTTTAAGGCCTTGATGGACAGAGAACTGTTAGATGAGACAGCGCAGTAATCTGGACCAAAACAATGATTCAGCATTATGAGGATAGGCCTGCGGATTAGAGTCAATATGCTTAGCTGACTTTATTGCTTGTTATACAGCTGCTGGTAACAAAAAGAGAAAATGTCAAGGCAATGACAATAACAAAGAGTGCAGTGAAGACGACGATGTGATGACACAGAGGATGTTAATGCACATTCAGTCACATATTGTAAAAGAGACCATTGTAGGGTTATATGCTAAAGATCATATGAAACCAATGATAATATGAACCACAAACAAGAGATGGTCACATTATATCTACCGTTTTGCTGGGAGGCAGTTGACATAATTGACCATAACGCATTTATGGAGTTTTATGATGCCAGAGAGGCCGAGATCATGGATAAGTGCAAACGATATGAATAGAGCATCTATATCAAACATGTGGTCAAGGAACTGCAGCAGATGTGAAAAAAGTTTGATGATGAAGATCCATTGAATGCTCACAATCAGCATGAGGAGTTTGTGAAAAGTATAGTACAGCAAGGCGGCGTAGATAATGTAGATGATTTTGATGCTGTGACTATGATAGCACCTGTGTCTGCAGTTCACCAGCAATTAAATGCAATGGCCAAAGATGACTTCTGTCACATGATGTGTAGCACCAACTCTGGTCAATGAGAGATAATTCTGGAGGCGATACATTGCTTACACACACTCAACTTGGAATCAATTCAAGTTTTCTTCACTGGCCCTACCAGTAGTGGTAAGACCTATGTGTTGAAACTCACAATGGAAATATAAAATCGCTTCACAGTGCAACACAACTACTTGATCAACGCATTTGTAGTGTGTGCCTCCACTGGCAAAGCCAACGTTAAATCCAAGGTGTAACCATGCATTCTTCTTTCAAATCACACAATCACGTTGGACTAAAACAATGTCAGTAGAGATTCTGCAAAATTACAGAAATATGTTTGTCAGTATAAAATACGTAATAATTGATGAGGTTAGTATGATCAGATCAGATGTTACACAAGATCAACTTACATCTGCAGGAGATCACCGGAACACATATACAAAATGTTTGGCGGCATGAATGTTTTATTCTACGGTGAGTTTTGCCAATTGCCACCAGTTAATGCTACACCCATTTATTGAGCCCCAAGCAACATGATTGGTGGTGCCGCGCTCTGGCAATCATTAAACCACTATACACTACAGCAAGTAATGCGGCAAAGTGACACTACCTTATCTGCTATAAATACTCAAGTTGGAAATGGAGCGCAACTCGATGTTGATGAAATCAAAATCATTGAGTTGCAATTCAGAACCCAACAGTGGTGCAATATGAACTTGATCGGCGTTGTGCGTTTTTTATAATCAAAATCACAGTGTGGACTCATACAACAGCAGTACTATTGTGATAGAGACATAAAGCGTCACTGATGACACTTTGATTGGCTACAAGAATCACACCGAAGCCTTTATAGCCTGGCAAAATCTTCACAAAATGAGTGTCATTAAGTTGGGTGAACTGCCTTATAAGATCCCACTTGCAGTGGGTTACCCTTACATGATTATGACTAACATTGATGTTGAGGATGGCATAGTGAATGACGCAAGTGGTGTGTTAAAGAATATAGATTTGCTCAGTGAAGAGGAAACTTTGCATAGTTAGAGGCATAGAATGAACCGTCAACATCTGTGGCCACACACAAACAGCGACTCAGACTATGGATTAAACACCTGCTTGAGATGATGGGCCAGCAATGTCAACTCAAAGCTAAGCCAAATGTAATCTACAAGCGTGAGGTTCTTAACTCCAAGTGGACACTGATAACAACATGCAGTGCCAACATACTGCTCAGTCTGATGATCAAATGCTGCTGAATACTTTTTTCATCATACTGGCATATGCGATCATGATACACAAATCTCAAGGAGGCACTTTTGATCAATTCATGTATCAATATGACAAATTGCAGCAAAACCAACTCGTTTATGTGGCTTTGAGTTGCGTCACATTGTTAGAAGGCCTTTATATTACAATGCCCAAAATGATTTCAAGTTTTATCATGGATTTGACAGGCGTTTCCTACAGTTAGAGAGATACGAGATGAGTACCAGCAACTGGCCCAACATCCGCTGCCAACACTAGTTGCACAAGTAAAAAAGTTTTGTGATTATGTTTCTGATCAGCGTTATCTTATACTTATCATCGCCATTGATGCAAAAAGCTGGTCACACACTCAGAAGACATCTCTACCAATTCCATCATAAACCAATCTCAAACTTGCCGATTAGTGAGACAAGGATGGAATACTTCAAGCCAGAGCAGGTGCCTGGATTTGATATAAGATCGTATTGTAACACTGCTAAGCGCAGACAAAATTGCAACTACATCATTGGCAGCGGTATCCTAATCATCAAGTTGCATAGCCAGTGGAGTTGCCATATATCGCAACATCAATAGCTTCACTGATTGTAACAGAGTTAACATTGACATTTCCAAGATGAATTTGCAGATCAAAGACCCAAAAATTGGTAATTTCTGTTTATTAAATGTAACAGTCAATGGCATCTTCAAATTCATATGCAGGTGTGTGTTTAATCATCCAAGCATACGTTAGCAGATCTTAAGCTCTGTATGTTATGATCTCTGTTAAAGTATTCTAATAATAATATTAAGATTATACCCAAATATGAGCCAGATCTCACTACACCAATCATGATGGTCGGAGACTTTAGTGTTAATGTCTTGCAAGACTGCTCGTTGCCCAACTTCATGCTTAGCGAGTTTAATTTGTCTTACGTCAAAACTTCTCCAACAACGCTAGGTAATACAAGTATTGGTTTAAAGTTTACCAGAAATCTTGAAGTATCCTGTGTGCCATTTGTTTCATACTTTTTGTATCACAGACCTACTAATAATAAAGTTATAACATAGTAATTATTTGTTTACTTGATTTCTTTCCTGAACCCAACAAAAGGAAAAAGTTGCCATCACAAATAAAACATGGAAATCTGAAGGACTTCTTAGTGTTCAAAAAAGATCATAGCATACATATAATATTTTTAAAGAAAATATTACCCATTATGTACATGTATTCATGTCAAACACACGGCCATGTCCATGACACATCCACACCCCAATTTTTTAAACAAGTTTTGTCTAATCACCTTTTTAATCGTAATTATATAAATTTATGTAATATTAAAATAAATTGTTGTTAATTTTAGACTGAATCTCATTAACTTACCATCTCATCTTCTCTTAAAGTTCTGATGAACATAATTATGTATTTGGACCCCTGAAAAGTAAGTTAAATGAGATATAAAGAAACCAATAATACTAGAAAAGCTTTGTAAGTTGACACAATGTATTTTAATATATAGATAGTCAAATAATCTCTTGTATAGATCATGTAGGACAATTACAAGTCTGATATTGTGAAATGAGTGTTTCAGATAAATATAGCAATAATATCAGCCAAAAGACTTTGGCTGATTCTTGGTGGAACTCTCAAATTGGGCTTTACAATTTCCCCCACTCCTCAGCCAAATAGGCACAGTTAGTAGCAGGGTGTAAGTCCAGGGGAACGTCCCCTGTGCATGGATCAGGCGATCTTCCCATTTGCAAATAAAAAGGGTCCTAAGAGGGTGGTGGTACCCCTCTTCACCCAGAGTGATCTCGCCCACATGGTAGATGAGTTCTGGGTAAGTGATCTCCCTCTTTGGATTCCTCCCCCAGTACCCATGCTCACCTCAACCAAACTTTTCCATCAGATTATGGAAATTTGCACTGAGATCACCAAATCAAAGTCGATTGGTCCAAAACTGATGGCAATCAAGCCTGACAATTGGAACCTACATAGTCAAAAAGGGACAAAGATCAAATTATTGGCCAGAATTGCCACCAGTTTTGAATCAGCTAGCAGCGCAATCACTGAAGCTAACCCCCTCTTGAAATAGTTGGTCATGATCCCCAACGTGCAGATAGTATCATCAGAAACCATCAACATCAGTTTAAAACCTCTATCTGGCAAATTGGGAATTGCAGGCGACGTAACTCTCTTGACTGGACTAACAGCTCAGTAACTGGGCACGAACAGGTTGGGCATCCTGAACCCATTTCCAACCAATTGGGACTGCCCCTACGTGGGGTGGCCCTGGGGGATTTCCATTGCCCATTGGTCCAGATGCCATTGAACCAACTGACGAAAATGCAGTTGAGCCTCAGTTCAGGGTTTGAGGTCAAACTGACAGTGACTCAGCCTGCCGCTGAATCCTTTTATTTCAGTTTTCATTG